>APFE030534870.1:9407-46584 GCA_000404065.3 Pinus taeda | reverse complement strand
TGATATATAATTAATATATATCCCTCACAAACCGGACAAACCAGTATAGAATAACATAATTTAAAATCCTTTGTGGTTAAAATCTAAATAAAAATTTTCCATTTTCATGGCAATTAGCTGTCTTGATAGTTGATTCGAAGGGTTGACATACATTGTGCCATGCTTTATTTAAATTTGTTTCCAGTAGAATTTTGAAATGTATACTAATTAATAGATATCCTTTTTCTCAGGTTGAGAGACTGGTATAGATTAACTTAATTTGAGGTAGATTACTTTGTGGTTAAAATTTAGGGAAAGTTTCTGTATTTTGGTTGACAAATCAGTATAGAATAACTTAATTTTAGATAGATTATTTTGAGTTAAAATTTAGGAAATTTTTCCATTTTGATGGCAGTTAGTTGACATGGTAGTTGAGTTTTCATGGTTGTTGATTTGAAGGGTTGATATACATTGTGTTTTGATTTATTTATATGTGTTTTTAGTTGAAATTTGAATCGCATACTAATTAATAGTTTTTTTTTTTTTTTTTTTGGATTGACAGATTAATATAGAATAATTCAATTCTAGATATGTTGAGAATATATTTTTTTAAAGTTTGGTAAGATTATATTTTCATCATGTCTAATTTCTCATCTTAATTCTAGGATAGTACAAGATTTGAACCTAAGATTTTTGGTTTGGCTAGACTTTTTCCATAACTATTGTTAATTGATACTTTGAAATTAAAATATATGTAAAAAATTATATTTATGGATAGTTGATTTAAAAGTTTGATAGACATTGTGCCCTTGTTGATTTAGATTCGTTCCAAGCTGAATTTTGAAATGTATACTAATTAGAAGATATCGTTTTTTCCTGGGCTGATAGACCAGTATAGAATAACTTAATTCGAGATAATTTGAGGTCAAAGTATAAGTAAAACATTTCCATGGCAGCTAGCTGTCTTAATAGTTTATTTGAAGGGTTGATATATATTGTACCCTGATTTGTTTAGATTTGTTCGGTGCAAAATCATATCATAATCTAGGTGTCTGTTACATTTGAATCTTTATTTCTATTTTCCATTTTCATGGCAGTTAACTGTCTTGCTAGTTGATTTGAAGGGTTGATATACATTGTTTTGAATCTTTATTTCTATTTCCCATTTTCATGGCTTTTAGCTGTCTTGCTGGTTGATTTGAAGGGTTGATATACATTGTGCGCTGACTTAGATTTGTTCCCAGCTGAAGTTAGAAATGGTGCAAAATCATATCATAAACTAGGTGTCTGTTACATTTGAATCCTTACTTCTATTTAAACTCTTAACTCTAGGCTTTTTTGGACAAACTTTAGTCCTTCCATGGACAAACGTTTATAACACAGAGATTGTGAGAATTGAACAAATATTAATGCCATATACTAGTAAGGATATATTGAAAATTACAGAAGGATATATAATGCCTATTGGCATTATAAATATTTCAGGATCCACACACATAAGCCATTTTGTTACTACAAAATGGCAATTATAACATAATTAGAACAGCCATATGTCGAAGAAGAATAGAATAAAAATATAGCTATCTATCCCAAGGAGGCTGTGCTATTAGATGTCACGGTCTCTGGTACACTCTGGAGACATTTTAGGATACCTCACTCTGTCAGTGCAGTAGTTGTATATGGTGTACCTGTCACGAACCCACTTCAGTTTCCTCCATTGCTGTCCATCAAGGTCATCGAAGGCTTTCTGATCCCACCATCGACGGCCTAAAGTTGGACAAGCAGAGTGAGGCATAGACGCCTCACACCCATCCACGTGGAATCCCTTGTATGATGCAACAAAGGGTGCCTTGCTCCAGTCTGTCTTCTCCAACCCACCCCTTGTAGCCCAGTCATCAGCATTCCACAAGCTTGAATAGATTTTCATGGGCTGGTTGAATGGATACCTCACTCCTAAATCCTTGCTGTTCTTGAAAACTCTGATGGGGACATCATCCACAAAGAATCTGAAATCCATATCCAGTGTCAGTTGAGAAAGCAGATTAACTAGCTCCAAATCTCTCTAGTTTGTTAAGACTTGATATTCAGTGGACTTACACAATCTGATGCATATTCCAAAGGACAGTGTAGGAATGATAGTCTTTTGTGGGGTCAAACCAGAGATATACGCGTTGCTCTCTGTCCCCCTTTCCTCCACTGAAAACATTAGTTTGGAGAATGTAAGGTTGTCCAGACCTATTGCCCAAGAACTCAAAGTCTATTTCATCATGTTCAGAGTTCTGAGAGGATAACTGTTCAAACAAAGGCAATACATTATTTGCACTAGGGGGACGGAAAAATATAAATGAAAAGGAACTTCAGGAGGATCAGATGCACATGATGAAGGCCGAAGCCCCTGTAAAGTAAATACCACCTGAATAGGAAAATAAGCAGTTAAAAAGGACAGAATATTACTTACATAAAAGGCAGTCACAACGCCTGCAGAGTCACCAGGAACCATCTTTATCTGCATACTGAAATGTCCAAACAAGTAGCTACCCTTGGATTGGAAGCCAGTACCTGCCAAAATACCACAAAAAATAGCAGTTAAGCTTCATGCTCAGTGCATAAATCCCATTTGAACCCTCTGAATTTCTAAACTTGTACTGAGACTTAATGTTACTGATTAATAGTAATACTACTTCAGTAGAATGTTGAGAATTCTCCTCAAAATGGTTATGAACTCAGAGTCAGCTAAACAAAACCCATTTGCTAAAGATCTAATGCTACTGCACCACCGGTAAAAGTTATAAAGTTGGAAGGCATAAATAACGAAAGACCCAGGCATTACCTGTCCATTTGTCAAGAGAAAGCTGCGCTTCGTTCCCCCCATTAATGTACTTGATATGATCAGAAGCCCAGGTGGGTACATAGTTTTTTTGGAATGGCACATCCACAGGCTTCGGAGGTGAGGTAGCAGTAGCAGCCATTGCCGCTACCAAGAGAAATAACAGTACATTGGGCACCATATTGATCAGCATTGTCTAGAAAAACACCAGCCTCCTGCTAGCTATCTGCAAGTTTAAATGTACAGTCAGTAAGAGCTAGAAAGCCAGATTAGAACCATTGAACACTCTGATATGATAATGCTAAATAACTGACAGCCATGACTACGAACATGAGACATTAAAATATATAACAGCAGAATATATCTTATCAATCATGGCTACACTTGAATATATCACAGTGTCTGTATGTGTATATGTTATTAGAATAAGTACCCAAAAGAGAAATGCTTTTAACAATAGTAGAATCTAAAAGCACATAACAGATTGCAATGCAGAGCCAGTGACCTAAAAGCTTATTTTATAATTATCAGAACCCTAGAAAGTAATTAATCAATGGCGACAAATTTTCTGAAAACAGTAACTGCATCTCCATTTCAAGCTGGCACTGTACATCTCGCTTTCATAATAATGGGTTTGTGAGTACATTCTGAACCCGAAAATACAGCGAGAAAAAGCTCAGATGAAAGCCCACTAGAGTTATGGCACCAGCAATCCTCTGTCTCATAGCAAACTATCATGAATAAAGCCTGAAAGGGGGCACAGTAAATGTACTTAAAAGCTTATACCTTTCAGTAAGCACCCAACGAGTCTGTGCAAACAGATGGTCTGGTAAAGCCTGAAGAATCAGGAGTGTCCAGAGGCTTTTTGTAATGGTCGGCAGGCAGTTGGATATGGATAAAATATTGATATCTGGAAATTGGTACGCTGAGTAAGCCGGCATGGCCACATGCAATTTTCCCCTTGGCCTTTTCATTCCCGCTGAGATACAGCTAAGTTTATATTATTATTGGTCCACTTTATGGTCATGACACTGCCAATAAATAATTTCATTATAGTTTACCAAGGATCATTGAGATTGTGACAGTACCCTTTATCTTCCCTTTTCATGGACACCTAAGTAATCCTATTCCTCTTCTAGGTTTCTCTATAAGGATAATAGGAACTCTAAATATATAGAAAATTCTAATCTCTACTATATTCTATGCTTGAAATTGCAAAGTATTGATTTTTTTACCCTTTCTACATAAATAATCCAAAGGTTTCATCCTGCACCATTAAGAGGGTCCACATTCTGTGAGAGGGCTCACTCATACCCCCACCAACCCAGCTATGAGCTGTTTTGGGAGGCTTGCTAACATTTATGTGAAAAGATTGTATTTAATCATAGGACTTTGCATGTCAGTTGGGATAGGGTGGAAGTTTCACACTAGGTCTCTTTCCACACATGCTTTCCCTAAAATTCCTCGAAACCACACATCCCAAAAGCATGTTGCTCACTCCACAAGAAAGTTTGGTTCTGAAAAGGAAAACCTTACCATATAAATCTTAATTTTTAACTGATTTGTTTAAAAGCTAACGTTGACCAAATGTAACCAACAAGCATCAGTGTCACTTAATAGAACCAGGGAAGGTTTTCCATTTAAAGTAATGTTTTGTCACATGCTATAGCTGATCACATTGATAGGCAATATATTGTCTTAATAATTGATCTAAATATAGTATTTCAGGATACACAAAGAATACTTTTAAGGAAAATTTTCATCTTCGGTTAAGATAAATATAAAATGAATATATCAAATATCACAATCAAGATATTGTCTTAATAATTGATCTAAGTATATATTTTAGGATATACTCAGAATTCTATTAAGGAAACTTTTCATTTGGTTTTAAGATTAATATTAAACAAATATACTTGGAATGATTAAATATTGTGAAATTATATTTTAATAAGATAGTTTTAAATTAAGAATGTTGGAGTTTTATTTATATTTTTTATGTAATTTATATATTTTTGTATTTTTACATATATTATATTATTTGTAATATATAGTTTTTATTCATTTATAAGTATTATTGAGGTTTGTGGTTATTTTTTTTTTTTTTTTTTGGTTTATTGTAATATGATTTTGATGAAGTGATTAGAGTTAAATCAAAGCTGGGTGAGTGGATTTGGATTTTGATTAATCATTAAGTTAATATAGCTGTGACTCTAAGTTAGTCTATTTTTTTAATTAAGGGTTTCCAAGTAAATATCTATGTATTTTTGTTTTTCTTAAGAATATGTATGCAATGCTTCATTTGTAAAGGTTTAAAATTTACAAAGAATTTAGTTGAATTATTTTTACATTTTCAGGGTAATTTCAGGGATATCCACTTAGATTTTAAAAAATAGGAAGATCGAAATCAATAAATCCTTAGATAGAGCACACGCGGACCTTAATATTTTATAATTACAAAAACAATGTTTGAGCAAATGATAATTGGTGTAAAGGATAAAATTTGATCAAAGATATGAATACAAATTATTGTTGAAGGCTTCTAATTTCCTCATTCAACTAGAAACAAAAATAAAATCTCTCCTTGGATAACATCATGAATAGGGGGTTTGAGTGAACATCATAGTGTGTTATGTGCCTTACTAATTTAGAGACAACAAATAATGTGTTAATCTCATGGTGGATCATGGTGGCCACCTAGAAAGAATGTTCAAAAGGTGTTTCATGAACTTATAAAATTATTTGTAAGTTACCTTGGATATTCCATCAAACACTTTATCACAATAGAATTGATAAAAAAAAATTGAAATATATAACATGAAGGTTAAATTCCTTTAGATTATAGACTTGTTGATTTTTGTTTATGCATGAAATAGATAAAAATGCAAAAAATAGAGAACGAAAAAAATGCAATCATACTGCAACCTCAATGAACATAAATATACGCTCTCATAAATCCTTATGGTAGAAAGTCTAGCTAGAAGGTGAGACTACTCTACTCTCTTTTGTCTACAATGGAAATAATGCAAGTATAAAGGAGCAGACACTCTCTATGCACTTGCCTTATGCCTATGGCTCGATAGGATGCTATTGAAGACTAACTCCCTCAGTTATGCTCTTTCACTCTCACTCCTACTTTTTCTTCTCTATTATGGAACAAGATATAATTGAATAGAATGGAACCCCTTTTCCTCCTAGTGGTATGATTATAACATAGTCCTATAGAAAACTAAGGGTCATATTTGACTCCTTCAACTCTCAACTATAGTTAAAATTTTGATCATTTCAGAGTTTTCTAGTCCTTACATGACTAGTCTCTTTTCCATTAATAATGTGGGATGGTGTGGCATCTAGTCAAGCCATGGTGGTCAAACATAATAGGTCAACTTTTGAGAAACATAAATTTTGCATGCGAACTCTAATTGAGCGATTCTTGCACCGTTGCAAAGGTCTATAAGTGTAGAATAACATCATGGGTTTATTGCTTAAGTAGGAATGGTTTATCCCCCAAAGAACATCATTTAAGGCCTCAAATGGACCTGAAATATTTCAAAGCCCAATTCCCAAAACTCAGTCTCGTTGATAAATTGCTCCTACAAATGGATATCTCCAGTTTATCCACTCTAAAAGCATCAAGATAGATGAAAAATTATATATATCTAATCCATATCACAAATTCACTCCTACTTCTATCAATTTCTTCATCCTCCTCTTAATTCAGTATTCCCTCAATGGTAATTCAATTATAATTAGTAATAGTCCTTTATGCAAATTTCACCATTTCATTGCAAAAAATTCCCATATAATTTTATAGTCCTATAACCTAAATTATTTAGTGTTGTTTCAAGTATCTATATATCTGTCTATTTATCATGTGTGTGGGTGTGTGTTTGTAAATTAAGTACCCTATGTATGTCACTCACATGGTATTTACTACACTTATAGGATGATCGTTTACACATGCCTATTAGTTGTTAGAATTTATTAGTGTATCTATAGTTGGATGAGGTCAGTTACTCCCTATCAACATGATATAGTTTAACTCATCGTAATGTGGCCCCAAGGCTCATTTTCATCCTAATAAGGGACTCATAATAGAGGATATTTCTAGGGTTATCACTTGAATATGATTTAACTAGAAATAAATTGGAAAATCTTTGCGTCTAAGTCATTCCATTTTTAATCATACAAAAGAAAACATGACAACCTTTTTTAAAATCAATTCTCATGAAACATGGTCCCTTATGGATGTCAAGGGGATTGAACATGATAAGGCTAAATTGTTCTTGTGGGAGTCTTAGTCTTAACATTCAACTAATCATCATGTTCTACTAGTTTGTGATTAGTGAAATAAGGTGGTCACCTCCTCAAGCCCCCTTTGTAAAGCTCAATTTTGATGATGCATCATGGGAAAACATAGAGTGTGTGGGTTCTATAAGTATAATAAGAAACAACAAAGGTGATCCCATCCTATGTTATGTAAAAAATAAATAATTGTGCTCAAATACATGTCCCTCATTGTGGCCTTAAATATAATTAGTTATTTCAAGTTAAATATGCAAAATATCGAAGGTGACTCATAGTTTATAATCACAAATGTGTAAATGATCCTTCAAGTGTAAGACTACTAGAAATTTTCAACCAATTGGTGACTTCCATATCCTATTCAAAATATCTACTACATTTTTAGGGTCTTACCCTAACTCCTTAAGGTCTTATCCTAACCCCTTAAGTGCTTAGATAGATTTCAATGTATGGAGGGAATCTCTATTAAATTTTGCTCATGCAGTAATGTGAAATCAATAACTGTAGGAAGGTATACTAGAAGGTTTCACTTACTAGAAAGTTCCTTGTGATAACCCCTGTCTAATCCCCTTATTGTAATATTTTAAATCACTTTTGTTATAATTTAAATTGCTAAGAATTGGGACATGGATTCAAAGCTTTGGGGGGTGCTTGGGAATTTAGGAGAGTTGATTCATAAGTGGAAGCATAATCAATTGGTATAACAGTGATAGATTGATTACAAATAAAAGAACTGAAAGATGATATAAACCTAGATGAGTTGTGGGGACCAACAAAATTACTAACTAGAAGCTTCGTCATTGGTGGAGATGACCACGACACCACGCCACCATGAAGACAGTTAGAATGATCATCATGGGAAGGGTGGTGAAAAATATCTCAATAATGATGCCATGATGTGGTTAGGCAAGGAAAGACAAAAAAAGCAGAAGCAAGAGGGATCAAGAAAAGATGAGGAAAATTGGTGCAAGAAATAAGGGGGAGAACACAAGCACTATAGAGATCAACTTCTCACAAATTTGAGGAGTGCATCACACCATAGGGAACATCGAGAGATAATATAGAACCATCAGGGAGGTAGCACAAGGAGGGGTGAAGGATTTTCCCAAGAACAGTATGAGAAGAAAATCCTAGAGTAGAAGCAACAAGCTTCAAGAATTCAGGTAGTGCCTTACACCATTTCCTGGATAGAGTAGAAGAGAAGATCATTGAAGGGTTGATGATGAGCAATACATTTTCGGTTATGAGCACTGGAAGAGAATATTGGTCATCTCTCAAGTGAAGGGGAAAAGTTCTCTAAATTCCCAGTTTGGGTGGAGGCCCTATTCCTTTGGATTCCTAGATATAGAGTTCCCAAGACACCTTCCTTGCTCGATTGCAAGATTAAAAATTCACTTGGTGGGCTTTGGATTCCTGATTTAGGGTAAATCCACTAAAGAGATTATGTCTGGTTATTCTTAGTGAGCTCTGGACTCCTTATTTAGGGTGGAGATATTGTGGCATTATTATAGGGTGGAGGTTGAGCAACCTTTGGATTCTCTATAACAAACATTAGGGTGGAGGTGGATTATCCTCTAGATTCTCTGAATAGTTTGGAGGGTGGAGATGGCATGGTCTCTAGACTCCCTTATTTAGCTAGTGGGTGGAGATGGAATGATCTCTGGTTTCCTTGTTTCAACAAGCAACATTGATAAACTCCTTGAATGTACACATCGTCAAACTCTAAATCTGGCTTAGAGGTGATTGGTTGAAAAAAGGGTTGTAGT
The DNA here is from genome assembly GCA_000404065.3 of Pinus taeda. NCBI lineage: Eukaryota > Viridiplantae > Streptophyta > Pinopsida > Pinales > Pinaceae > Pinus > Pinus taeda. The sequence continues at coordinate 37,707 of APFE030534870.1, read as the reverse complement.
GTAAGCCAATCTAAGGTTATGTGGAGAGTCGAAGTCCCAATCTCAGTTGTGAGACTTCCTAATCTAAGATAAGTGTTTGTTTGAACCCATGTGCATGAAATTCCTATGTAAATATTGAATAAATTATGGTTGTGTTGTTAAGGTGCTTAAACTAATTCTGAGGAATGTTACTTCCTACATAAATCCAGAGGAATGGCTTAATTCTAGTATGGCGGATGAAAATGATGAATCATTGTGCCCTTTTTTGAGTTTAAGTACATTCTAAACACTATGTTCATCTAAATGCAAATAAGTGGTGTACTTATGATTTTGTGAATGTGGCTTCATTGTAATGAACATATTACTATCATATAACATGTATCGTGAATGAGCTCACCTGTTTTCATTATATAATATATATATATATATATATAGTATGTATGTATGTATAGTATGTATGTTATTGTAGTATATATATATTATTAATATATATTTTTATATATATATATATATATATATATATATATATATATATATATAGCCAATAAAATTGATATATTTCATGAGGAGTATAGGTTTGTTCATAGCTATAGTAAGAGAAAGGGTTATTCTCTATTGTCACTAACCGAACCTATGATGGATAATGGAATTATGTAAAAGGGTTGGTGTTGAGAATGGTTTGCGCCCCAAGTTAAATTCTACAGGAGTTGATCTTGTTAATACATACATACATATATATGTGTGCATGTGTGTGTGTGTAATTGAAAGCTTGTGCGGGATTATATTTCACTTAATAGGTCGCGATACTTCACTCTAAGTCTAAAGGGCTAGCATAATATTTACATATGTGTATTGTATGCTTTAGAAGGAGAACATAAATAGAGAGAGAGAGGGGGAGAGTATCATAGGGTGAGCACCATCATGATGTGCTTCCAAGCATATGCCAATGCTTCAAAGGCGTATGCCTGAATGGCTAAGTGCTTAGAGGGGTAAAAATGAGGTTTCATATGAAAATTGTATGAATGTACATGATGAAACGTTGCAAAGGCCAATAAGTGCGATATGTAGATCTCTCTAGTAGAAGACGTCAAAATGTGTGTCGGGGCCATGCTTTTGGGAGTGGTGGAGCTTGGATGTGAAGACCCCCCCCCCCCCCCCCCCTTCCCTTATGTGTTCCGTGAGGGGGTACACCCCCCCTCATGTCATTGATCTAGACCTAAAAAAATATGATGTTGATTAGGAGGCACAAAAACAAGCGCCAAAACCTTGAATATGGGACCCCCTTGTGTTGGTCACGAGGGGAGGGGTTTGCTTACAATGCCTTTGTTGCGTCGATGCCTTGTTTTGAGAGGGTTTTCGATTGGCCAAGGGGTTGGGATCCACTATATATATCTATGAATGATGAATTTATATATATACTAGATGATACATACGATGACATAATGACATATGATGATGACTGATGACATATACTATATACAATATATACATTGCATACATATATATAATATATATGATGATATATATATATATATGATGATGATTTATTATTATATATATGCATATGATATATTAACAATATATATATACATGACTAATGACATATAGGTGATATATAACATATATATATATATATACATGATATATATTATGATGATCTATGATATATGATGTATGATATATGATATATTGATTATATTATATATGATGTTGTATTGTATATATTACATATATGATATACACATTATGATATATATTACACATATATATGTATACACACACACACACATATATATATATATATATATGTATACACACACACACACGCGCGCACACACACACACACACATCAATGAGCCTTGAAACAAGGCTAGGGTTGGGACTACTTGGGACCTCTAGATAATGATGTGAAAATGCCACACAGATAGGTATGGTGACATGGACCTTCCTTGAAAGGTGGAGAGCTGCCACATGGGCACCATGTGGGGCCCACTTGGGTGCCACATGCCAATATAGAGCTGACATGGCAAGGGTTTAGTGGTAAATTTTCAAATGGTCATATTTTATGATTTGGATGTCGGTTTTTGAAAACAATATATTGCTAAAATTCTTTCGACGAGCTAGACATGATGGAGATGTTTGTTTTTCATTTCAATGAGTTTTAAAAATGTTGAAATTTTATGACCCCATTTCCATTACTGGATTGTGGAGGTTGGGTCAATCTTAGTGACATCTTCTTCCACCCATAGTATGCGTAATTGGGTGGATGGGGGTGTTATAGTGTGGTATTAGGGCAATTTTGAACACTGGACCTCTAGAAGCAAAGGAAAGTTCTTAGTATGGTATACCAAGGGACTAAAGCATGGTTAAAGTATTCGAATAAGAATTTTGATATATGTTGTTTTCATAATGACTATTTAAGTATGAGTTCTATTATATGTTGTTTTGTTATTGAAACATGAATTGTATGTTGACATGTTATTTTGACATAGAAGCTAACTGGTGAATTGATGTGTCAAATATTAATAGCCATGCACTTGTGACATTGGTTATAATATATGAATATAGTGTGTGTATGCTGACCTTGATGTGGCTTATTTCTTTTATGGACATGTTAACTTGAGGTGTGATGTTTCAACTAGCCTTGCACCAACAAACTCATAATTACAAGCCAAGGTGATAAACTATAAAGTGAAATTATGCTAGATTTGTCTAACAGATGTATGTGTGTATGATAACACATAAGAGAGTAGTAAGGAATAACAAAATAACAAATGAATGGACAACAATATGTTATAGTATAGAATTGATAGATCTTGGCAAGCATATGAGGAGGCATAAATTGAGAAGAGAGGAGAGGCAGGATCTCTTGACTGGATGGATACATTAAGAAGCCTAAGGGCTAAAATAAAGAGCTACAAAGCTACTATTGAGAAGCTTGTTAGGGCATAGGAGAGGCAAGTTGAGGTGCATGCAATTATACTGCAAAGTCTCTTAGACTTATAGAGACAAAAACAACATGAGTTGGGAGTTATCCACAAGGTCAAGCAGAGCTCATCAGGACAAAGAAAGAAAGAAGAAAGGATTAATGGAGCAAATGGAAGTAGATCCAGGAAAAGGCATGGGTTAAGTGAAGACATGTAAGGGGATGCACTCCATTGAGTACTCTAGGGAGAAAGACAAATACCCATGGATAACACTCTGGTGTTACTACCAAGAGACATCATCATCATAAGAGAAGGAGGGAGAAGGAGCATATGTTAAAGGAATTCAAGAAGTCTAAACCTGCTACCTTTGATGGTGAATTAAAGAATGCAAAATACATTGAATCATGACTACTTGGGATGAAGACGTTATGTGGAGTACATGATTAATTAGAGAACATGAAGGCAAAGATGGATACATTTAGCTTTAAGGGCAAGGATGGAATCTAGTGGGAGGAATTGAAGAATGTGAAGGATATAAGAGAAGAAGAGTTATCCTTGAGGAAGTTTGAGAGGTATTTCAATGAAAAATGCCTATCTGAGAGGCATTTTGACAGTAAAGCTAAAGAGATCTATGAACTCAAGATGGGGAAAATGTCAAATGAAGAATACACCACCAGATTCCTACAATTGTTAAGATGTGTGCCTTACCTTAAGGAGGAAAAGGAAAAAGTTTATAGATATATCAGAGGATTGCCATCAAATTTCAGGGACCGACTTTAGTTCGACAAACCCCGAATGCTAGATGATGCAAACAAGAAATTGAAGTTATGTTATGAACAATTTAAGCATAGGCCTAAGCATGGAGATAAGTGGAGGATCAAACACAGCCTAAAATATAAAGGAAGGGGCAACAAAAGAATTTAAAGCTCCAAGTTATAGGAAAAATGCAAAATCCACCTCAACTAACCAAGGTGGACTCCAAATGAGGCTCAACATAGACAATAAGGGCCGCATTAATTAGCCAATGGGAGAACAAAGAAAGGGTTTCAAGAGAGAGAGCATATGATATGTTGGATCTACATTGAGAATCATCTAAAGAAGGAATGTCTGTAGTGAAGGAAGGATGGTTCGAGAGTGTACAATGTCTAGGACATGGAAATATCCTAGGATGTGGCCTAGAACATGCCCAAAATTTACGTTGTTATTGACAATAGACAAGTTGAACACTGGGCAACAATTATCGAGATAGAAGGTATGATCTATAACAAGAAAATCTCTATTTCAATTGATCCATAATCAATTTTCAATTATCTTAATCCAATAGTAGTTGAACAATGCAATTTAGCCAAAGAAGCACACAAGAATTTGTGGCTAGTCCAATTGGCCATAGGAACGAAGATGAAAAGTTGAAAATCCAGTAAAATCATGCTTGTTTTTTCTAAGGGACATGGATATAACCAAATAATTTATGTGATATTGTTGGGTGCATATGATTCCCTATTTTGAATGGATTGGTTTCCCTTCATCGCACTAAAGTGGATTGCTATGAAAAAGCAATCAAATGTCTTGATGAGGCTAGGAAGATAAGGATGTTACAAGGAAAGAGAAAGCTCATATTAGTGATGTCGATTACAATCACGTAGGCCAAGAGGAGTTGAAGAAAGAGGTGCACATTATTTGTTGTCCAAATTAACAATAACACTAAAACTAATAGTAGCACTGAGGATGATGGTTGTGACAATCTATTAGAGCACCCTATCTTAAAGGAATTTTAAGACGTGTTCCTAGAGGAGATTCCAAGCTTTCCTCCCCACAAAGAAGTCAATTTATCTATTGATCTTTTACTAGGGAAAACACCAACATCCAAGGTCCCCTATAGAATGAGAACTCCATTATTGATTGTAAAAACCCATACCACCTATAATAATCCTAGTGGGATAACTTGCTATTACTAATTCAATTCTTATTGTCATTTGTCAGAAGAATGGGATAATTTCTTTTTCCCTTACATTCATTCTCCTCGTTGAGGATTCAAATTTATTTAATTAAATTTTATGACTTCTCCTCTCCATGCCTAAGCACACGACTCATATCCTTAAATTACTTCATTTTATTAATTTGTGATTGGCTCTGCCTCTTACACACACACACACACACACATACAGATTTATATATATATATATATACTACATAACCTTATACATACAATATATTGGCCTATTCTATGATTTATCGCTCATATGTAATGGACTTGCCTCCATGCCTTGGTGCCAATAATAGTTCGCCACACTGCCTTGTTCTAGTGGTCCCTGCCAATGTCACATAAAATACGTGGAGGTTTTAGGCGAGACCGGACATTTGAACAATGGAGTCATCATATGCTACTCCAACAAGGTAACATAGGCCAGGATTATGAGGGGGGTCACCCCTCATAATGGGTTGTAAATGGAATACCATTCATCATTGGATCAACAACCCACAATCATTCTGATAGGGTCAAGACCATTTCCAAACTCGGTAAGGACACCCCTCAGAAGTGGGTTCTGGTTTCTAGCTAAACCACAACATGTTTCCTTATGCACGCATGACTTCAACATGGGACCCATACACCACCCAAGAACCAGATGTTTCTAGGTCTTCCACGTTTTCCTAGTCTCTATCATCGCAATTCACCCATTTCATGTTCCCATTTTGTTCCTCCAGGATGGGTCCTCTAGGACATGTCATCCTGGTCTCATTATCCTGATGCTCTCTTGACTACTCCTCCAAGATGGGAACCACTGAGAGACGTCATACCGATCTCATCATCCCAATGCTTATGTAACATGCACTTTTTGGGCTTCGAGGGGAGAACCCTCAGGTTTACGTGGATTGGTGGGCCACACCTCTACATGACCTTTGCTTTCGATTGGTCCACAATGTGGTAGTGCCATGACATCCCGTATCGAGTCATCATGACCATTCCTTATTTCACCTCGTAATCAACCTCCGAGAAGACCCCTATGGGCTGAGTAATCCCATGGCCCACCCCGCACCAATATTGGTGCCTCTGAGGTTACATGGCGGTCAACCTATCTCGACCCCACGTCATCCTTACTATCCTTTTGTGTTGCAAAAAAAACTTTCAGGATATGGCCCCAGGAATGAATTCCAATGTGGGCTCCACTCCATCCAATAAGAACGCTCCCCACCTCCAAACTGTGAGCCTAGCTGGCCTGGTGCTGAGTCATCCCTACCATTCTTTTGCGATGCCAAAAACAACTCCAAAGATATGGAATACGTGCCACTTCACCTTCCCTTCGTCCAATAGTGATGAGGTAAATCTAGGTGTGCCAATACGAAGTTTCCATGGCTAGGTATCTGATCAAACCAATCGCATTAAGTGTATCCAATTAAACTATAAGTTGAGTCCCTCCCAACTTCACTGCAATGCATATTTGTGAAAAAAATTGCCATTGGATATGTATTTACTCATGGTGGTTCTGAAACTGTCTAGGTCTATACCAAGATTCCACCATGGCCATTATGGCTTACTAATCACCCACTGTTGTTATCCCTCCCGATTTTATGCTAGAATCAAACTTCCTAAGTCCACAGGATTTGTAATATTTCGAGAAGGTTACAAGGATACTAGTACTCCTCGAAGATCTACACACCATGTTGCACCTAAGGCTTGCAATGCTTTGACCAATAACACTATGGAACTTGTTGTAGGCCTACAGGACATTTGTCCCTAATAAGCGGACAAAGTTTTACTCCTCTAAAGGAGGCATCGATCCCTAAACCACCATGGCTATTAACATCCATTAATGCAAGAAGATGCCACAACACCATTTTCACTGGGATGAGAATGCATGTTGCTAAAAATGGAAGGCCAAAGAATCCCCTAATGAAAAATCACAGGTCATTAAGGTTAAGAAAGGAAGTAATCCTCGACATCAACACCTTGCCATAAAAACGGCCCTATAGGATTGTAACCAACATATGCACATAGACTATGTCAAAATAGGTTGTCTCTAATATAACCATTATACATGTAATGAAAATAGTTCATGTGTTGTTTATTGCTATGATTTTGGATCAAGTTCTTTATAGACCAATTCATGGGAAGCAAGTCTCCACACTACAACCAAAACAAAGTGGTCCCACCCACTTTAGGGAATCCATAACCAACTACAAAATCAAATAGCAAGAAATGTTTCAAAGGTACTCCATGTAGGAATCCAAGGAACAAACCTCCACCCTAAACATCAAGGAAATATAGAGAAATGCCATCTCCATCCTTTGGCTATACAAGGAATCAAGAGGCCATTGTTCCTCACTAAGGAGAGATGTTCTTCATTCCAGTCTTATCAACCTAAATGATATCACTATCTTCTCTTCTCTTCTGCAAAAATATTTGGTGTTCTTGTCTTCTACACTGCTCTATGTCTTCATGAATATCGAATCCCCCCCATGAGTGAGTCAAATTACTTATTTTCCTCTGTGGTCTACACAGTCTCCCAAATCCATTAATTCTTGTTCTTTTTTCCTTATAAGTGTCTCCCAAGGAATCATGGGCATGCATACTTCTCTTATAGCCCAATCAAACTCGGAAACTAGTCTATTAAAGACACACCAACCAACCTTTAATGGTTGTTATAACAATTTAGGTTTCCCTGCATAACGAAACCTTATACATCCCAAGAAAGCAACCTCCTTAGCTCTAAAATCCATGTATCTTTGACTTTACCCATTTTAATATATTTTTCTAGGTATTTACATTTTATTTTCATAAGAAAACCTGGGTTGGGGCTATCATAAATGCCTCCCCTTTGAGGGAACACCACCCCCAATGTTCTTTTGCTCATATGCAACACAAGAAACAAAACAAAATACATATTGTTTCATCAAGATTTATATATACAACTCTATACAATATTTACAATCATACATACATTTCTTTAACTAGGAAAAAAAAAAAGGATATGTTGTTTTCATGGATTCAACCATTTCCAAAGTGGATTCCTTTGGCTCAAAGTACCTCCACTGCACTTTGACTTGTGCTATTACTCAATTTCAAAGCATGAAACTCCTTCGATTTAGAATGCATACTAGATTTGGATGGAACTCTCCCTTTAGTTCCACCTGTAGCAAAAACCAATCAATGACATGATTAGAATCCTTCACATATATTTTAAGCAAAGAAACATGGAAAACATCATGAATTTTAAGTAATGGAGGTAAGGCCAACCTATAGGCCAATGGTCCAAACCTTTCAAGGATTTCAAAAGGCCCAAAATATCATGGTTCTAGCTTGGCACATGACCCAATCCTTAAGGAACTCTTCTTGTGTTTGATCTTCAATCAAACATGTTCCCCAACTTGTAACTCTTTATGCACTCTAAGCTAGTCTGCATAGCTTTTCTACCTGTCTTGTGCCACTTTCAAATTCTACTTTATGATCTGAACTTGCTACTCCATTTCCTTGAGCATATTAGGCCCAACAAGTACCTTATTCATTGGATCACTCCAACTAATAGGAGTGTTTGTTGGGCATGGGATCCCCCCAAGGCAAGTTTTGGGGCTTAAATCCGAAGTTTTGACTAAGTCTATTGTAAAGACTCCATGAATTGTGGGCACGAAGCGCGAATCTATAATAGAGTCATAGGGTTGTCCGCCCTTAATTTTGTAAATGTAGTGTCAGTTTAAGAGATCTACCCATGGTCCATAAACCATGGGATTGCATAAATAGAGTGAGGCTCTAAGTGTAAGAAAGAAGATAAGAATCGAAATATAGAAAGAAATCGATGAAGCAGTAAGTCGAAGTGTAGAGTTGTGTCTTTGGGTTGTAGAATAGGAGAAGACTCTGTAGCTGAGTGTGCAGAGGCCTAGTAGTCCGCAACTGAGTGCACAAACCCTTGCAGCTGAGTGCGTAGGGCAGGTCAAGTCTGTAACCAGTGGAAGCATTAATAAAGAGAAGGTTTACCATATTTCTATGTATGTTTCCTTGTTTTATGCATTATTGGGTATGAATTGCAAGTAAACTGTTTATTTACTCCACAAACTTATATAAATGTGTTTAAAAAGTGAATATAGTATAAGGTTTCTGTTTGTGTGAAGATAACTAATTGTTATAATAATGTAAGTAAGGTTCGTAGTGTAACTTAGGGAAATAGTGCAGATCACTGCTCTAGTAGTGCGAAAGCCCCACAAACCCTAGTTAGGGTTGCGTGAAGGCGAATATAATAGGGCGCAAAGGCCTTGCAGGTCAAGGAAGTGTGCGAAGTAACCTACGTGAAGGTATTCACAGTTGGACTAAATCAACCCCTCAGACATCTCAAGGGTGTGGAAACTTGGTTCCAGCATCCCCCCATACTACTTTGGGTGAGACCTCAGTCCATGCTCCGTGGACTGTTGCCGAAAGGGCCAATAGTACAAGGATTTGTTTGGCTAATTAAATCCAAACCTAGGTCAGGCCCCACCAAGCCAACAAAAGGTTCCGTTGCCAGGACCAGAATTTGCATAGAGATGTCTGATGTTGTATCATTGGAATCCAACTAAGAAATAAATTGAAGGTTGGTTAGACAGGAGAATTCATGAGTTCACGATGCAGAAGAATAGGAATTCGCGAATATCAAAAGATGAGTGGTTAGAATGTTGCCTGTACACAGAGATCCATAAAATTTTCTTCGTATCTTTTCCTACTGAGCTATACAAGTGGATCATGAAGTTAGCATATAGCCAAGGAAGGTGCAAGATCGACAGTCCTATTGTATGGACCCCAGATTTGGTGCACAGATTAGAAGCATCAGAGGATAAGATTGCATGCACTGTTGATCACTGGATCGATCGAATTATAGGAGGATTCATTACTGAGTTCGCGATAGATACTTCACTTAGCTATAACAAGGTGGAGCGACGCTTCCTCAAAGGACCGTGAGGTAAGTACATTAAGTCTCTAAACACCTGGATTAAAATGTTGTTGTGTGAAAAATGGATTATGCGAATACATTGATTTTCGGGGCTACGCAAAGTGGGAGACTTTACATAAATGAAGGTAGTACAGAACTAGAAACTAGCCCCTTAATTTCACCTTTGCAAGGGGACGAGGAAGATCTCACGAAGGTCTCACTAAGAAGTGCGATCAATTTGATAAGGCGTAGGATTCTGCGCATACCACCCCCACCCATACCACCACTAGTTTCACTGCCTTCACCCCCATCTCCACCCGTACCACCTCCACCACCACAACGAGTCAATATGGAAAGTGCGATAAAGTTGTCGATGTTCAAGGGAGTAGGAAAGGAAGATCCAGACCAATTTTGGTTCATGATAAAAGTTGTATGGGAAGTACAAGGATTTATAAACGATAATATAAAGAAGGCGACATTGGTCAGCACTCTACAGGGATTGCGGATATCCAAACTGCGCTGAACAAAGAATTTAGCAGGCTGAATTCAAAGGCACAGTCGATCATTAGATTCAAGGAGATCACGATGCTACCAGGCGAGACCCCTTGGGAATTAGATCAGAGACTGAAGTGCATGATTCGCGAAGCTAACATGACTTTGACAGATGGACAACGCTGTGAATGGTTTGTAGCATCGCTAATGCTGCATTTGAGGAACAATCTGTCACAACAAAGGTTAACAACTCAGGTAGAGGCCTTGGAAATTGTGATGAGGCTACATGAGACCCTAATATAGGATCCTAACCTGGGAGTTCAACAGATCCACATGCAGTTGAAAAACTTATTCCTTGAGATGCAGAGTCTAAAACAAGATAGGATAGCTCACCCGAAAGTGCATGAAGAGGTATGGTGTGTTAAATTTAAGGGTTAGGGTCATGACAAGGACCACTTCCCTGTAGGTTTTAACCCTGTATAGAGATTACCTGCATATGAGTTCTAAAACACAGAAAATAAACAATGCAAGAACATAACACATAAAACACATATACATAAAGATTTTCCCCTGGATCCCAAAACCGGGACTACCAACTTGATTTCTCATTATGTTCCTTTCAATGTTACAATACATATTTATACCTACTGAAGCATCCAATACCATGGACCGAAAACCATCGCGTCCAAAACCATGTGCAAAAAATCATGCACAAAACCATAGGTAGGTCCGCGCAACCTAATATAGGGTCCAAAAACAAAATTTTCTGGGGCGCTACCCTGAACCCCATAGAGTGGGGTTACCTGCACCCCTCAAACCCCCTATGACTCCCCCCGCTACACAGTCAACGCAATGAGGGGGGGCTCTGTCCCCCTTCTAACCCCCAGTTAACTACGTGGGCTAGTCGTGGAAAGAATATAACACAACCCAACATTCTCCCACTTGTTGTTTCCTTCCACAGGGGGCCATAAGAGAGCTTAGTCATTTATCCATCCCTGCAACACTCATTGTTTCTCTACACCTAGAGAACTTCTTAGAGCTCACAGATTTTGTCAATGCGTCTGCAGTATTCTTCAAAGTGTCTACCTTTACCAGCAACACCATTTTGTCTTCTATCATATCCCTTACAAAGTCATATTGAACATCAATGTGCTTTGTCTTTAAATGATGTGAAGGGTTCTTTGCCAAGAAAATTTCACTTTGGTTATCACAGTCTATCCTTATAGCTCGTTGTACTGACCCCATACTTGAACACAATCTCTGCAACCAAAATACTTCCTTGCTTGCATGAGTGGTTGCCATGTATTCTGCCTCTGTAGTTGATAGTGCCACTACAAATTGTTTCTTACTCATCCAACTGACTGCACCTCCAAATAGGTTAAACACATACCCACTTGTAGATCTTATCTGATCCAGATCTCCAACCCAGTCTGCATCAACAAAGCCACAAATATCCAACACTTTGTCCAATCCTGGTCTTCCTTGGTAGCACAAACCATAATCACTAGTGCCACATAAATACCTGAAAATGCACTTCACTGTTGTCCAGTGCTCCTTCCCTGGTTTTAACATAAACCTGCTCAATACTCCCATTGCATGTGTAATGTCTAGTCTATTACAGACCATCGCATACATCAAGCTACCAACTTCACTTGCATATGGAACATGGGACATGTCCTCTTCCTCTTCTTGTGTCTTGGGAAACTGTTCAATAGATAACTTTACACTTGCAGGAATAGGAACCTTCACTAGTTTACTATCCTACATATTAAACATTTGCAATATTGTCTCGACATACTTCCTCTGGTTTAACTAGAGCTTCCTCTTTGTCCAATCCCTTTTAATTTCCATGCCCAAAATATAGTTTGTAGCACCAAGATCTTTCATGTCGAATTTGGAGGACAAATGGGTCTTCAAATCCTAGATAATTTCTTTGTTATTTCCAAACAACAACATATCATCCACATACAAGACCAGATAAATAACACGATCACCAATTAATTTAAAATACACACAGTGATCTGCTTTTCTTCCGGTGAAGCCAAGTCCCCGTATAAATGTATCAAATTTCTGATTCCACATCCTTGGTGATTGTTTTAACCCATACAGAGACTTATTTAACTTGTATACCAGTTCTTTCTTACCCTTCACCGCAAAGCCTTCAAGTTGCTTCATGTAGATCACCTCTTCCAGATCCCCGTGAAGAAATGTTTTCTTCTTGTTCTACCTCAAAATCAAAAGCAACAGCAACAAATAAAAGTAATCTAATAGAAGTTACCTTGACAACAGGAGAAAAAATATCACCAAAATCAATTCCCGACACTTGGGAGTAACCTTTTGCTACCAACCAAGCTTTGTATTTCTCCACCTTTCCTTCTGCATTTTTCTTCTTCTTGAACACCCATTTGCTGCCAATGGGTTTCCTTCCAGCCAGCAACTCCACCAGATCCCAAGCATCATTTTTGTGCAAAGATGCCATTTTATCAACCATGGCCTCTTTCCAGAGTTTTCCATCCTATGAATCTATTGCTTCCTTCACAATTCTAGGATCATCACCAGTAATGGATAAAGAAAAATTTGAACAGAAAGCAGATGGACTATACCTTTCTCACTGCCTTCTTTCTTGAAATGATCTTCTCACACCCGGAGTTTGTGGCTCTTCATCTTCTGATTCCTCCTCTGCTGTAGAGTCTGATTCTTCCTCCTTTAACTCAAACTCTATCTTCTCAGGTTCCTTTGGTTGGACTTCATGTTTAATAACATCTTTTACCTCTGTGAAGACCACATCTCAATTGTACACAACCTTCTTAGCTGCTGGGTTCCAAAGCTTATAACCCTTTAAACCACACCTATACCCAATAAAGTTGCACCTTTTAGATTTACTATCCAACTTGGTTCATTTCTCCTTTGGAACATGTACATATGCATCACATCCAAATACCCTCAAATGTGAAAGAGAGGGTTTCTTACCAATCCATACCTCTTGTGGAGCTTATCTCCAATGCGATAATATCTTATTGACAGGTAACATGCTGTCTCCCACTTCCTCTACCAGAATTCCTATCTAACCCGACACCACGAGGCATGCTTCTTGCCCTTTCCATCAATGTCTTGTTCATTCTTTCTGCAATTCCATTTGCTCAGGTGTGTATGGAGTAGTCTTCTGCCATGTTATACAAACTTCTTCAGAATTCTTCAAATTCCTTACTGCAAACTCTCCACCGTTATCTGTCCTCAACACCTTTATCTTCTTCTCTGTCTAGTTTTCCACCAGAGCCTTAAATTCTTTAAACCTATCAAAGACTTCAGATTTCTTCTTAAGGAAATATATCCTTGTATTCCTTGAGAATTCATCTATAAAGGATACATAGTACACATACTTACCTAGTGATGGAACCTTCATAGGCCCAAACACATCACTGTGCACAAGCTCTATTATCTATTTCGCCCTCTTACCACCAGAGGGGAAACTCACCCGATTCTGCTTGCCATATACACAGTTTTAACAGAAATCAATATCCAGAGAGATATTACTCATACCTTCTACCATACCTTTACCATGAAGTATTCGAAGGCCTTTCTCTCCAATATGTCCAAGCCTTTGATGCCACAACATAGTCTTCTCTCTAGAGACCACTAGATTTTCTGTTCCACTCTCAGGAATCATGGAACTGTTGCACCCATCAACAACAATGCTACCTTGTAGCTTGTACAAAGTTCCAATTCAATCTCCTTGCATCAATACCGGTTCCCCTCGAACCAACTTGTAGCTATCCTTCTCGAACACTATTTTTACACCTACATCATCCAGCTTGCTTAAAGAAATCAGATTTCTGGCTAATGTAGGAATATGCAGAACACCCGGAAGTGTTCTAACCCTTCCACCTTGCAACTTCAACTTTACTTTTCTGCAACCAACGATCCTTGCCTTCCTATCATCCCCTAAGAAGACATCACCACCATCATATTTTTCATACTCGCAGAACCACTCTCTATGGGGAGTGAAGTGAATGGATGCACCCGAGTCAATCAACCATGCCTCATGATCTACATGTGTACTTGAAGAAGCCAAGTACACATCCCCACCTTCATCTAAGGTGGTTTTCGCCTCTGCAGAAGGAGGATCATCAAATCCCTTCCTTTGTCAGGAGCTTTTAGATTTATAGTGCCTTGTAGTGCCCTTCTTTCCGCATTTCAGCACACCACTTTTACAGGTTTTCCTGGAGATTTAGATCTCCCACTTGATGACTTATTTTTGTTTTTGTTCTGGGACCGTCCTTGTACAAACAAGGCATCACCATTCTGGTTTTCCATATTTTTCCGTCTCATTTCCTCCGTTAGCAAGGATGAGAATATTTCATCAAAATCAAGGCATTTGCATTTCTACCTATTGCAATAACCAGACTATCGCACAAATCTAGTAGAGAACACAACAAACTGATGCACTTATCTTCATCTGAAATTTTAATATCAACAGATGATAACTGACTTACCACAGTATTAAATGCATTCAGATTCTCTATCACCAAGTCTCCCTCTTTCATCCTTAGGTTATACAGCTTTTTCATTGGTATAAAGTCCCTAACTTGTCCCACAAAACCTTCACCATAGCTTCCCCTGATACATTCAGCAATACTGAATCTGAGACACACAATCGTATTGTGCTCTTTGCCTTCTGATCCAACTTCTTCCATTCTTCATCGGACACTCTCGTTGGTTTAGTACTTGGATTTACCACGATCCACTGATCTTTTATCGACAATAGATCCTCCATCTTGAGTTTCCATAACTCAAAGCTATGACCATTAAATTTCTCGATCTCTATATTTCCCACTGCTTGCCATCTTCTTTCACCACCATAATCAATCCCGCCAATCTCCCACTAAATAGGGTCTACCAACAGGCTCGAGCGAAACCCTTAGCAACAAAGGCGTCCCCTTGAAGCCAAAACAACTCTGATACCAAATGTAGGTTTTAACCCTGTACAGAGATTGCCTGCATATGAATTCTAAAACACATAAAATAAACAATGCGAGAGCATAACACATAAAACACAATTACACATAGATTTCCCTAGATCCCAAACGGGACTACCAGCTTGATTTTCATTATGTTCCTTTCATGTTACAATACATATTATACATGCCAAAGCATCCAATACCATGGACCGAAAACCATCGCATCCAAAACCATGTGCGAAAAATCATGCACAAAACCATAGGTAGGTCTGCCCAACCTAATATAGGGTCCAAAAACAAATTTTTTTGGGGCGCTGCCCGGGACCCCATAGAATGGGGTTACTTGCACCCCTCAAACCCCCTGTGACTACCCCCGGTACGCAATCGACACAACGAAAAGGGGGGCTCTGCCCCCCTTCTAACCCCCCGGTCAACTACATGGGCTAGTCATGGAAAGAATATAACACAACCCAACATGCCCAGTGTTCGTGAATTACCTTGCGGGAGGAGGACCGATGCCTTTAAGACCGGAGGCCCAAGAAGGACCTAGCATGGTGCCTGCATTATGGTGTGTGATTTGTTGAATAGGAGGAAAGCATGCTATGGAAAACTATGAAGAAGAATCACAAAGCCATATAACCATATGCACAACAAATTAACACACAAAAATTAAACTGGCAGAAAAGGCAGAGAACCATCATGTGGTCTCTCATGCTCATGTAATTCTATCTTATTTAAATAATTTAATAATACATTTAAATACATGAGAAAGTGGTCTTAAGATAGTGCGTCTATCTTAGACTCACTTGGTTGAGACAATTTCTCAACTTACACACTAATTTAGGAGAGCTAGTTGGAGAGAATGTCTCATCCAAACTAGAATCCTTGGTTTGAGGAAATCTCATGATTTTATTTATTAAATTTAATAATTGGGTTTATTATTTATTTTTAAGAGAGAGAGGCTAACATTCCCCTCGTAATGATAAATCCAAAACGAATAAGGAACCATCTTCCAAGTTCTCAAGTTGATCCTCAAAAAAACTTTATTTTTCTGAAAAACCGCCAAAGCTGGATGTTGAAGAAACTACAATATGAAGAGACCATGAGTTAGCTGCATGACTGATTCATCTCTGAATGTCACTTGACAACTCCATCATGTGCCAATAAAAAAAAGGATCCAACTATCCTTTGCTTGAAAACAACATCCGGTGTCCATTGACACAATTTGATGAATGCCCACTGGCATATTTGCTGATGATGATCGCCAACTAGCTGATGAATATGCCCACTGGATGCTTTGTTGATGTTGTCAATATTTTCAGTCTGACAACCACTTGTCAATTTCATTAACAATTTCCCCCTTTGTCAGCTGAAAGGAGAGACAATCTTCTCCAAAATATATTCTAACCCCCCCCTGGAGGAGTATTTCACTGGTGTACTCCCCTGTTCAACTGCACGAGAGTACCATCTTCATTTGACTATTGGCTGCAATATGTGTGAGTGAATTCGATTGTAAAACTTGTATAATCTTCTGGCTGTGGATGACCATTCCTAGGGATCAATCCATGAATAATATATCTTCAATTTGGCTGGCTGTCGTTGGTTGCAACATTTCTCTGATGTATGATTTGACTTGCCACAATGGCTACAAGGATGGAGATCAAAACATTGATTTTCGAGATGACTGGTTCTTTAACAATGAGAACATTTCGGTTTGTCTGCAACTTGAGTTTATGTGCATTTATGTTTGTCTTCAACTTCAGTTTGAGTGCATTGACATTGGTCTGCAAGTTGCTGAGAACTTGCTAAGGTGATTTGTTCAAGTAATCCAGCACTAACAAATTGAATGTGCTTTGAATAATTAGGGATATGTAAGTTTTCATTATCTTTAACATATCCTAATCCACGTCGATTTCGATTACTTTGAATTTCTTCCCATGGCTTGATGATGGGTTTGGAAGAAAGTTGAACTGGAACAACTTCAATACTTGAAGCTGGTTGGATGAATGAAGTCGAATGATCATTGTCTCTGGATTGGTCGAAGACTTGGAAGCAACATGCTTCTCTTGCAACTCATTTCTCTATTGTTGCGACTCCAAATGAAGGGACTCAATTGTTTCATGTGCATGTTGAATATGCACTTAAATGTCAGCAAAAGTTGTTTTGTTGATGTTTACCATGTTGCTAGCTGATGATAAAATCAAATTGTGAAGAATTTGGGATAGTTGAATGTGTGTCGCCCTGTTATCTTGCTCACTTTGAATTCAGGCTCGCTTGTACTGTTTCTTATTGTTTATGCTTCAAATACTTGCTAGATTTTTATAACTTGATTGCTTGAACTCTTGATTTCATGCTCACTTGATGATGATTGTTTTGCTTGAATGCGTCACTGACACTGTGAATGCTTCAATCAACTTCACACTGGCTCGCTTGTTGTAGATGTCGTGCTGTGAACTTTCGCACTTGATTTTGACACGCTCACTTTCTTTGTTGTTTAAATGACACGCTCACTTTCTTGGTTGTTTTAATGATTACTGACACTTTGTGCTTTCTTGAATGTACTCATTGAATGTGTTGATTTTAAAAAAGAAAGGGTGTCAAACACTATCGAAAATGCACCCAAGAGACAAATGACAAGTTCAATCTTGATGACTCAGTTGAAGACTTACTTGACTTAATGTATGCACCTTAACAATTCAAATTAGGGTGTCTGTTACAACAGAGAATGCACCCATACAATTCAATTAAAAAATGTTTATCTACAAGTGATACAAAAAGTTTTGATGATGTTGATGTTGTCTTGGCTTGAAATTCTTGAATTTTGTAGTGTCCTTAACTTGATGGTGTGAATTAGTTGTTGTGAAAGGTTGTTGCAGAATATTAATTTTATCAAGTCGATGATGTGATGCTTTGTGCTGATGAACTTAATTGATTATGGGAGCTTTGATTTCAGGAGCTTGATTGATGACTTGTATATGTAAACTTTCTTATGTGCATGTAGTTGTTTTGTTTAAGCATAAGAAAGAGAGTGTTTTACAAATTCCACTCAAATCATGCAAGCACATTCACGACACAGAGTGTACCTATGATCCCCTTATTCAATTTCGGGTGGATCTAGGACACGATCACCACAAAAAGATATGTTTTATTAACCTTCAAGATACAACATCATGACAATGTCTTTAGTGAGACGTCTCAAGCACAGACTGAGAACTCCTTGGCATCAAATTGTCTTCAAAAAACTGCCTGTAGTGACTGAATCACTCTCAAAGTAAAAGATTACTTAGATTACAATAATGTCCTTCACCCAAACAAATTCACTTATCGCTCCAAATTTACAAAATGTGCACCTTATGACTCCACAAAATCACTTGTTACTCCAAAAATAACTTATCACTCAAAAATTATTATTCTCATTCCAATCAACTATTTATAAGGGGTGACTCACTCTTAACCCTAAATAACACCAGATTTTTTTATTTTTTTATTTTTATTTTTTAATCTTTCTCAACACAATAATACGATCCTAATTTTCCTTTTTTTACTTTCAATGGATAAAATTAATTTTTATGGAGATCAATCCACTCCATATCTTCATCATATAATCAATATTTCTAATATTGTTTCTAATTTTGGATGCACTAACCATGAAAAATTATAGCAAAAAACCATATCATATTCACCACAACTGTCATAGGCCATAGTTATAAATAGTCATGGCAATGTGCACTGTGGATCTCAGGTTCTTTGCCGAAAGATCAAATCTTGGACTGAGCCATTTGGTGCAAGCCTAGGGTTGATAGCAGAAGTCGAATCCCAAAGGGCTTATATCTATTGACATCACATGAAACTTAAAATTACATGAATAGATCAGATACTGGCCATTCCCAACGCATTCAATACCATTTTCAAAAGGTGAATTTTGTTCTGTAGAATTCCATTGAAGGATTCAAGCAACGTAACCCCAAAGGGGTGATTTCCATTGTGATTTACCTTCACTTCTTTGACCAATCCTTAATCACATTATTGGTGGACTTATACTCGCTCAACGCGAATGGAAAATGAGACCATGCCCCTTTGAATTTCAATTCCAGAACAGACTCATGCTCTTCTATTCCCAATGAAATTCCTGTCTAACATGCAAGTCTAGGGTCCATCATTTTGGCAACACCTCAGTCAACATTTCTATTGAATTCTCTTTCACTAATTCCTTAGCGGGCTGCTGGACGTGGGATTTCTCTCTGGTTCTGTCTCAATGGCTTAGTATGTCCTTTATTCTTTTTTGTCAGCTGGTATTGGCTACTGCATCAGTACAAGATGGATTTATATCATGCCTGACAAGAAAATATATTACAAATTTCACAACCATGGTGTCTTCTTCTACAGAGTATTATTCACTATTGAATTTTTTTGTGAAAAACCTACGTTACACAGAATCTAGTGTGCGCAAGCCCAACAATGTGATTTTCCCAAAAAGCAAGCAACAAGTGTAGAAATCAGTGGCCTGCTGCGTACAATACGGTTGGGAGATTCGGATTCGTAGCGGAGGGCACAACTACAAGGGCTTCTCCTTTACATTAGATACTCCCTTTGTCATAATCGATCTCATTACTTTGGATGCCATTAACGTCGAAGAAAAGGGGTATTCCTCATTCATGGGGCGAGAGATGCCTCAACTCTGAGATTTTTCATGGGGCAAGAGATGCCTTAACTCTGAGATTGTTCACCAATAGTTCAAGTTAGAACTGTCCATAGGTTGATTGACGGCTCTCAATGAGCTGCAACGATTCCTCAAAAACCTTCACAACACAGGGCACCATCAAACCCTCTTTCTGCTAGAAGCCATATTCATTTTAGCAGTCGATAGAGTTTGGGTAAGGCTTACAATCAAAACCTAACTAGTTCGCCCTATGCGCAGTGCACTGTAGCACTAACAATTTTTTTTCATAAAGGTGGCTCTGATACCACATGAAGAAGAATCACAAAGCCATATAACCATATGCACAACAAATTAACACACAAAAATTAAACTGGAAAAAAAGGCAGAGAACCATCATGTGGTCTCTCATGCTCATGTAATTCTATCTTATTCAAATAATTTAATAATACGTTTAAATACATGAGCAAGTGGTCTTAAGATAGTGCGTCTATCTTAGACTCACTTGGTTGAGACAATTTCTCAACTTACACACTAATTTAGGAGAGCTAGTTGGAGAGAATCTATCATCCAACTAGAATCCTTGGTTTGAGGAATTCTCATGATTTTATTTATTTAATTTAATAATTGGATTTATTATTGATTTTTAAGAGAGTGAGGCTAACAAACTGCCATTTGTTGTAGAAGTATAGTTCGCAACAATTGTTCTGTAATTTCTGTAGATCAGCAGGACACAATGAGTGCACCTGTAGAAGCTATGAACTGATGATGGATAGGACTCCCACCTACAGAGTTTAGGCCGAAACCCGGCCCCTTGACCAGAATGCAGGAGTGGCACGAATTGGATTTCAGGGGCGCTGACGAGGCTGAGGTGGAGGAGGACCTGGAAGAGGTCGCAAACATCTGATATGTTACAATTACGGGGGGCCATGACAATATGCCCATGATTGTGTGAACCCAACGCGCCCATCATGCTTGTATTGTACATTGTTTGATCATGAGACGGAGGATTGTCCCACACTGATAACGAGGCTGCGTGACAAGGGAGTGTTCCAACCTCCCTCGACTTAGAACCTGCAAATGATGAGGTCTGAGTCGTGCGAGGAAGACCCTAACGTAAACATTGTGCTGTGAATTGGGATGATGACAGGCGATGATATAGGCAGGTAGCCTGAAGATAGTACTTGGGTTCACAAGGCTTCGACGAAAGAATTAGAGTTTAATTTAGAGCGTGCTAAGAAAATATTCATGGAAGCTAGGAAGAGCTTCGTTGATGCCTCCACTTCAGGAAGAAAATACAGACCAAAGCCATAAATGGACCCATCAATGCTCACGACGTTTCTAGAAACATGTATGAAGCTACTGTGTGACAACAAGGTTGTAAAGGGATTGCAGGAACCGATAAATAGATGTGCTGGGACCATGCCAGGAGAACCACGTGTAGTCCGGAAGATTGGAAAGCATGCGACAAGGATGGGAACAGAAATGAGATTGATTGCATAGATTGGAGAATATGAGATGGACCAAGTGATTCTGGATTGAGGATCGAACATGATTTTTCTGCCGAAGTAGACATGGGAGCTCATGGGAAGGCCTACGCTGTAATGGTCCCCTATCCATCTTCGAATGGAAAACCAACAAAAGATCCTACCTATGGGAAGATTGTAGGGAATCATCGTGGAAATTGAAGGAGCAAGCGCGCTGGCAGACTTTGAAGTGATAGAGATTGTTGATGATAGAAATCCCTACCCTACACTATTAGGACTAGATTGGGCCACTGACATGAATGGGGTGATAAATCTAAAGAAATTCAAGATGATATTTGAGAAAAATTCTCTGTGCATAGTCATACCTTTGGACCCTGTAGAAGGATCACGCTACATGGAGATAGTGTGCAACTTTGAAAGTAACGATGACCTAGACTACATCTATAAGATAATCGCATGAGAGAAAGACTGGGTAAATCCCACCGCGGATGGATGAATCTCATGGGAGCGTGAAAGATCCTGCACATCAGATTCGGATGAAGAGATAGAGCGATGGTAGAACCGGTTACACAAGGTAACCACACTGAACTGCAACATGATGACAAGATCGTTGCGCTCCATATCAATGGAAGTAAGGGATCTGCCTACTTATGATGGGATAAGTGAGGTAGATGCTTTCTTGAACATATTTGAAAGAGAGGTTCTGAAACAACAATGTTTCGAGGCTTTGAAATGGGTACTACATGCTATGCTCGTGAGGTGGTGGGAATGCACCAAGGAAGCTTTGGGGACTGGCGTGAATGCAAAATAATGATGCACATGCATTTTGGGAAGCCTAAGATGTGTCTAAAAGACAAGTATGATGGATGGAATGATCTGCGCGTGCATCTATCCAAATGGGTACAGGCATATGCTAAACAACCTGCGCAGATGCACATGGACTTCTCGTTCAGGAACACAGTCAATAAGCATGTGTTGGCGAGGAAATTGCATGAATGGTCCCTCTAGTTGGGATGAGAAAGTCTAGAAAGAATGCGTGTGCAGAAGGTTCCCCATGCAGAAACCTTTAACGGAGTGTGCGAAGCATTGAACAGGGTATATAATGCGCAGTGGAGTGATTGGGACCTACGCGTACTAGCAGTTATATGGGATTATAGAACAAAGTGCAAGAAACTGATGGGGCAGATGCCTTCTACATTGGTCTATGGAGTAAACACTAGAGTTCCAACAGAGCGCAGTAAGCCTAGTCTGCGCATAGCATCACCAATGGATATGATGGTTCGCGAAGCCTTGGGAGAAGGAATAACACACCTGAATGAAGAAGAACACTTGGGACCTGAGGATGGAATCTGGCAAGGTGATCTTAGGCTCGAAGAACTCATGAAGGAAAGGGCGCAGTTAAGGGAGAAAAACACTCTAGTGGAAGTAGAAGTCAAGAAGCTCAAGGAAGACATAAAGAAGGATTTTCTCGATAAGAAAACAGGGTATGCACGATTATGTTGACGAATTTGGGGACTACTGCCAAGAGTTGATTGGCCTGATGCCTTGGATTGAACCATGTATTACTAAAGAGATCACCCATGGTGGCACAATGCAGATGGTAAAGTACGCAATGTAGACAGTAAAAATAAAAGGCAGATTTTCTCCAGGAAAAGTGACAGATGACCGGTTGGAGCCCTATACAGGTGGCGCGGCTACCTGACTAGCCATGGGAAGTACAATCTTAGTGCTCCCGGCAGTTGAAAGGAGGCACAGAATTATAAACTACTGTTCCCAAGAGCTGCGCGATGTTGTGGGTGCGCGCAGAAGCAAAGTGTCACAAGGTCCAAAACCGCGCAAGGGGGGCTGCGCTGCCACGCAGGTTAGCTGGAAAGTGACTATTGTAGTCACTATTCATGATGTGATTCTTGAATTGAGACCAAATGGAGCAGATGACAGCCATTTAAGACGAGATTTATGGGCAAGATTTGGGAAAATTTGTAGCCAAGGGAGCATTAATGGACCGGATTTGGGGGGAACGGTCGAATTCAAAATCAAAAGGTGCTATAAAATACAAAGGGCTGCCCAAAAAACAACACTTGGTCATTTGTAAATTGAGCTATCGAGCGCCCTGATTTTTCCAAACAGAGATCTGTTTGTCTTATGCAGAGCATTGTTTGAGCCCTTGAGTGAGCGGTTGAGAGATTTCGGGACGAACAAGATGACAACATATGAAGAAGCCAGGGAAATCACAGAGATGACTGTCGAAGAAGCTGCGTAAGCCATGTCTATAGAATATGCCCCTGAGAGCGTTGGATTGTAGTAGAAATCCCTAAATCACTGGGCACATCAAGACCATAGAAAAATAAATAGCCAATGGTTCTGGTGCATGTGCCCCCTAAAACCCGCTGTGAACCAGATTAACAATGGAGGAAAAAGGGAAAGCAGTTAACCTAGAGGCTAATGAGGAGGAAGAAGACCTTGAGGACCTCATAATTGAAGAAGATGAGGATGAGGGTATGGAGGAAGAAAATGAGGGCATGGTCCCTCTAACTAAGCTACCCGCATATGTCCCTTCGTGGAAGGGAAAGGCGAAGGTGCCCAAGGACCCCGATGAGAGCAAGAGCTCTCTGCAGACCCCGCTCCTCCTAGATGATATCATCATTGAAGGAACGGACTTAGGAAGGGTGCCAAACTTAAAGTTCGAAGACTGGGATCTCGTTGACCACTAAAAATTCCCTCACTTGGTGACTGCGAACCTCATGAAGCCAAAGAAACACACCGCGGTAGGAGTTATAGAGTTGGAGCCGCGCAAGTGGTTACATGGAGTCAAAAAGGAGGGTTGTTGAACCTGCTCTGTGTGTCGCATTACCATCGCACCCTAGTGACTATCTTCATCATCAAGCAGCTACTCTACCTAGTGCATGGTGGTTGTTTATGGCTGGAGGAGCCCATCCCCATCACTGACCACTTAATCCACTGAGTTGCTTGACTCTCGTGAAAGGCGAAGACCCCGCACACATCTTGGAGGGGAAGTGCAGCGATTTGCCCATCGCGGAGACCATGAAAAAGAAATACAAGATGGAAAATAAGAAGAGGGGCTATGCAATATCCAATATCAACAACAAAGTTGTCAGAGTGGCAAATTAGATATTGGTAGATAAGGTCATGTGGAAGTGTCGTGGAGACGAGGTATCCACGCCAGTGATGGCACTTGCTGAACAGTGCACAGAAGGGGTCTAGTTTAACTGGTCTAAATTCTTGTGCAAGGAGTTCCTGGAAAATTTCCACGAGGCACAGGAACAAGGAAAAACTTTCCACTATGCATGGCTTCTACTATCCATAGTGCTGGTGGTTAGGGAATTGCTCGAGGATAGCTAGTTCCCCATAATTGCAAGGGATCTCCTAGAGGCCACGAAGTATGCTTCGCTGTGGGCCACTAAGGACGCGAACCGGATCTACAACAGCAAAATATTTTGGGTGTTCATGGAAATGAACATCAAAATGGGGATCAACCGCAAGCCATGGTTATCACCCATTGTCTACAACAGCCTACAAAGTTTTGCAGAATTTAAAGCGGACTTTCATCACATCTACCTCAGGGCGCGCAAGGACCTTTCAAAAAGTGGAACAAACTGCTTTATATCACCATAGATGATGTGATTTTCGATGTGCTTGAGATGTGGCCGCTATAATGGCATGCTCTGGACATCTCTACACTGGAAAAATCTGCTGCACAGAAGGAGGAGGCAAAACTACACATGGTGTAGTTGGCAGAAAAAATAAGGAAAGAAGCAACAACAGAAAAAGCATAGGAGGCACAAGACGCTGCACAGATAGCAGTAGAATAGAAAAAGGCCACAAAACCATCAGCACAAAAGGCAACAAAGAAGGTGCGTGAGGGCTAGAAGTCACCTTCGCCTGAGTAGGAGAAATAGATGGAAACAGAGGAAGAAGAGGGTGGCACAGACCCACAAACAACGTCAACACAATTGAAGTGCCAACGCTTGAGTGAGCAGACGGGGCCGCGTAAGAAGGTAAAAATGTCCAAGCTATCTATTGACCCGATCATGCTTACTGAGGGGGATCTACATGATATAGGAGAGATGGTGCGTGACGTCACCACGAAGGCCCTCTAGACCTTCACGGAGGAGAATTAGATTGTGTTGGGGGCCCTCTGAGCATAGATTTAGGAGTTTCAGGTGCGTTCTCCTCAGGCCGGTACACTCTTGACCAGCCTCGTAGTAGGAAAAACCATAGCCAAGGAAATACTGCGTGCTCGTACAACCAACACAATAGTGTTGCTAGAAGGGGCACTGGTTACAAAAAATGAGGCTGACCGACCTACAGTTAGTACACTGAAGGGGATAGGGATCAACATGGTTGCGCTCCTGTGGGAGACACTCTATGTTTTGTAGGATGGTATTACTATAGAACTGCGGGCTAGGGAGAGCCACGCATTGCAGGTGTTGATCAAGCAGAAGATCAACATGGAGCAGTTGAGCTTACAACATGACGAGGTTTGTGTCTCAGAACAAGCATATGGTGCAGGTACTGGAAGAAGCCTGCCAGATGGTCCCTGAGCTGATCATCCCAGTAGAAGCACCAACAGAGGCGTGCATCCAAAGATTAGCATCAGGGGTGCATGAGGCATGAGAAGAAATGGCTAAGGTTGAGCTGGAGCTGAACCTTCAGATCGTAGAGCTACGGTTGAAGGTGCAGCCTTCAACCCCTACAGAGGTAAGGGAACAAGGCGCTAGTGCCATTACATTAGGGCTGGAGGAGATCAGCAGTGCAGTAAGAGACTGCACCAAAATGTTAGAAGAATCATTTGAGGTCCTTAGAAATTTGCAAGAGGACTCAAACATATAGCACTTGGAAATAGAGGCGCGTGAGCTACAACAGCAGTCCGACAATGTCAAAGGGACCGCGAAGACGGTGGCCCTCAACAGGCCAAAGTGATGAAAGGGCAAGTAGACGCAATGCAACACAAAGAAACAGTTTTGAAGGTGCATGTTTAGCCCTAGATCGATCAGGCCTTTGTAATCACAACAACAATTTAAGGCAAGCTCGTGCAAATGCTATAGACACAGGAACAGATGCAGGGTAGTAGTTCTGACACCATGGTCTCAGAACAACGAGTCCAGGAGATTCAGCAGGCAGCCACTCAGTGCGTTGCCAATCTTGCAGCCATCTGAGCAAAGTTGGGAGGTCTCTATGCAAAGATCTCTGCAGTGATAGAGTGACTTGAGGGTGAGCCACGATGTTTGTGTTGGAGTGTTTGTTGGGCATGGGATCCTCCCAAGGCAAGTTTTGGGGCTTAAGGCCCAAGTTTTGACTAAGTCTATTGTAAAGACTCCACGAATTATGGGTGTGGAGCTATAATAGAGTCATAGGTTTGTCCGCCCTTACTTTTGTAAATGTAGTGTCGGTTTGAGAGACCTACCCATGATCCGCGGACCATGGGATTGTATAAATAGAGTGAGGCTCTAAGTGTAAGAAAGAAGATAAGAATCGAAATGTAAAGACTCCACGAATTGTGGGCACGGAGCTATAATAGAGTCAGAGGGTTGTACGCCCTTACTTTTGTAAATGTATTGTCAGTTTGAGAGACCTACCCATGGTCCGTAGACCATGGGATTGTATAAATAGAGCAAGGATCTAAGTGTAAGAAAGAAGATAAGAATTGAAAGATAGAAAGAAATCGATGAAGCAGTAAGTCGAAGTGTAGAGTTGTGTCTTTGGGTCATACAGTAGGAGAAGGCTCTGTAGCTGAGTGTGCAGAGGCCTAGTAGTCTGCAGCTGATTGCATGAACCCCTGCAGCTAAGTGCGCAGGGCAGGTCGAGTTTGTAATTGTTGGAAGCATTAATAAAGAGAAGGTTTACCATATTTCTCTGTATGTTTCCCTGTTTTATGCATTATTGGGTATGAATTGCAAGTTTACTATTTATTTACTCTGCGAACTTATATAAATGTGTTGAATAAGTGAATATAATATAAGGCATTTGTTTTCGCGAAGATAACTAATTTTTATAAGAAGATAAGTAGGATCCATAGCGTAACTTGGGGAAATAGTGCAGATTGTTGTTCCAGCAGCGCGAAAGTCCCACCACCCCTGGTTAGGGCTGTGCGAAGGCGAATATAATAGGGCACAAAGGCCTCGCAAGTCAAGGAAGTGCGTGAAGTAAACTGCATGAGGGTATTCACAGTTGGACTAAATAAACCCCTCATACATCTCAAGGGTGCGGAAACCTTGTTCCAACATCCCCCCATACTGCTTCGGGTGAGACCTCAGTCCATGCTCCGCGGATTGTTGTTGAAAGGGCCAGTAGTATAGGGATTTGTTTGGCTAATTAACTCTGAACCTAGGTCAGGCCCCAACAAGCCAATAATGTTGCAACTCCTCCCATACAATGCCTCAAATGGACTCCTCTTTATGGATTATTGGTATCCATTGTTGTATGCAAACTCTACAAGTGGAATATATTAATCCCACTTCTTGGTTTGATGCATCACATACATCCTCAACATTTCCTCGAGGATCCTATTTGTCATATTTGTTTTCCCATATGTCTGTGGATGATCTATTGGACTGAATGCCAACTCAGTCACCAAACCTGCAAATAGTTCCTTCCAAAATCTTGAAGTGGACTTAGCATCTCAGTTTCAAAATAATTATCTTGTGGACAAGGAGCTACCTTGCTCAAATTTTCAATCATCACCATAATGGCATCATGTTGCCTAGATGTTCTAGGATAACCTACGATGAAATCCATGGTTATTACTGTGAGCCTCCTGCTGCAGCAGGTTACTCATATTTCATGATTGACATTTTTACAGACCAAATATGTCATACTTTGCATGCTGCAATGCTCCATATTTGCTTAACAGTCTCCAAGCGAAGAAGGCTACTCAGAGTTCATCTAA
>APFE030534854.1:21380-39669 GCA_000404065.3 Pinus taeda | reverse complement strand
AAATATCCATCAAAACATACCTTCTTTGATACTGCACACACCCCCCGGATTACCCTTTTCATGGCCTCATGAAAACATTGTAGTTGACATGCAAGGCAGTGAGTGAGTAGGATGGAGATGGAATCTCGTGTGAGGGCCTATAGCCGTGATGCGAAACTAAATGATCAAATAAATGGCCTGTCTGACCCTCAGGCATCTCATACAGGGCTTGGTATCTGGGTGCAGGATGCCAAATGATTGGACTCTGGAACCTATAGCCTAACCAGGATGGCCCTGCCCTCAAAACAATTTCGCCATAGAGGGGAAAACGGTTAGCAACAAGTTTAAAATTCTCATACTTAAATGGTTCTCTAAGTTGGATATTCATATTAGATATTCGATATCAAAATTTAGCTGCATCAATGGCAGGGTCTTTAATAGAGGAAAAGTATTCAAGTCCCTGCCGAATGATTGCTTCATGCATGGGTCCTAATGCTTCAATCACTCCTGGAGCCTTCATGAGATTCCTATGTCTCCTCCATAACTGTTCTGGGTCCCTAGGCTCAGCTCTTACCCACAGATCTAATTCGTTTTCTTGTCTTTGAAAAGCATTGTAGGCTTTAAGCCATTTAATTTGATTGACTGCAAATGAGATAAATGCTTGCAATTGAATGTCCCCAACAAAAGGGCTAGGGTTTAGTTCGATCTCTTGTTCTAGTACAAGGTTATGCAAGTAATATTCAAACAATAACCTCTGCACTTTTACCCTGTAATGTTTATAGCAGTTTATGAAATCATCTATAGTGTTAATTTGTATCGGAGCACCTGCTTTAACAACCTTTATTTTCAATTTTAAATACCTTTCCATTAAAAATAGGGCATAGTTCTTGGGAGGGGCTCTACATGCTAGGACATCATTGTATAGAAAACACAACGTATCCATCTGTTTGATAACTACATCTAATCTACGAGTTACCTTTGCAAATTTCTTTTGTTCCCTCTGCCATCCTTCGAAGGCTTGGCTTTCAAATAAGTTGACGTTCCTTAGCTGCTGTTGTAGTTCTTCATATTTTCCTCGGGGGACCGTTTGCTCCCTAAGCTTTTCTGCTTCTTGCTGGGCCTGCTTCAAACCTTTGTGAAGGGTTATTATTTTCGGATCTTTTTTCCATGTAGTCATGGAGGTCGGGAGCTTTACCTGAACTTTCTTATTACGTTGCTTCAAGTTCAGAACCCTTATTACTCCCGAAGGTGGTGTCTCTGTCTGAACTATCTTATCATCCTTTTCAATTTTAACACGAACACCAGCCCACTGTTGTTCCTTTTCAATTGGAACAACAGTCTGCCTTTCAGCTTCATTTGGAACAAGAGCTTGGCTTTTGTCAGGGTTTTGAGCAGTAGGATGGATTCTGGTCCTCCGCCTCTTGCCCTTAAGGGATTTTACTGGTGTGGTTAGACCTTTTCTTCCTGAAGTCCCTTTTACCCTTTGCTTCGCCTTTAGAAGCCTAATCTTCTCGTGAAGCTGGACTATTATGTTCAATAATCTCTGCTGTTCCTTTCGTAATTCCCTTACTTCCGCCATTTCTTCAGAAGGAACAACAGGTTGTTTGCTGCGGTTTGGACTACAGCTAGCTTCTTGATTTTCTTCCTGGGGTGGCTGCTCCGGGGAAAGAACCTTAATTGGCTCTGTTATTTCTTGGGCTAATTCTCCTTCTACCCTTATTTCCTCCGGACTTTCTTCTGGTGCCTTCTGATTAGGAACGGGCTATTCCTGCTCAGCGTTTTCTGACATCTTCTCATTATGAAAGGACAAATTTTCTAATTCCGCCTCTTCTGCATGTGATTCTTCAGGTGCATCTTTCTCTTAGGATTTCTCTCTAGCATGGAGGTCTGATGGACTCACAGGTTGGCCATATTCGTCCATATTGGCCAAAATTTTAGCCAATTCATATTCCCCTAATGGGTCTTGTAATGGGCTACCTTCCTATTGTTCTATTCCTTCCTCCTGCTTGGACTGCTTGGCTTCTTTTCCCTTGTCTCCTTCCTCTTAAGATTGCTCATCTTTTTCTTCTTCTCCTTTTGCAGATTTCTCTGCCTCCTCTTCTTCTTCTTCTGTTTCCACTCTGCATACTACTGTGCTTCCTCATCGTCGTCTTCTTCTGTTTCCGCCTCTGCATACTACTGTGCTTCCTCATCGTTGTCTTCTTCTGTTTTTGTCTCCGTAGACTGCTCTACTTCCTCGTCATCTTGTTTTGTTTCCCTATCTTCACTTGGGATTTGCTTATCTTCGATTTCTATTGTCTCGCTCGTGCCCTCCTGGGGCTTCTCCAGCCCCCCTCATAGACATGCGAGCCGGGCTGATTTTCTGCATTTTTCTGGTTGTTCAGGTGTGCTACTGACATGTTTCCGTTTTTCATATTTCTTTCATTTTTCAGGTTGCTCCGGTGTGCAAGTGTCCTTCTTCCATTTTTCTGAACATTGGGGTGTTCTAGTGACTTGTTTTTGTTTTTTCGGACGTTCGGGTGTGGCCGACCCTCCATTGATGATGGTAATTAGTTCTTCCGAGCTACTCTGCTGCTGGGTGAGACTATAGTTAAATATCAACTAAATTAATCTGTGGTGGCTGACGACTGACTCTACGTGTTGTGCTCTTTTCATGCTTCGTGTAACGTCATGAAGTAGTGAATTCAACAATGAAGGTAAATTCACAAAACATTTTATTTTTTAAAACAGCTAGGAGTTTAAGATGTCATGGTCTTACCACGTGTTTTCTGCCTTCTAAGGTGATGTAGCTTTGGATGATTTTTGCTAATTCCGCCCACGGCTCTCCTAGTGTTGTTGGCAACACCCCCCTTCCTCGAATTGTCGAGATTTGGCCCTCATCCTGAAAGATTTCTAAAATATTTTGCAGCCTTTACTTTTATCGTCCATATCGGTCCAGTGGTTGACAGTCCCGAGACTTCTGCTATTATGTCATTGGTGACTGCTTTTCATCTTCCTCTTACTGTGGAGTAGTCTGCTTGCAAATTCTGTAAAAAGTCAATCGCTACTGTTTCATTGGACTCCTTCACACGGTTGAGATAGGTCAGCCATCCTTCTTTTTTCAGGATTTTCCGGCTGCACCCGAAACAGTTAACACTTGCGGTTCTCTGCGAACTGACCTTCCTCCCACAGTTTCACTGCAAATTCTCAAAGGAACGAAAGTTGTTTGTTGAAACACAGAGAAGCGGATGGCGTATCACTCATTCAAATTCTAATGCTATGACATATGCAGTGGAAATGGCTTTGAACAACAACTCATGCAGAAGAAAACAAAAATATAAAAAGATAATACCGCTGAGTCGTGGTGTGCCCGAGTACACAATCTCTCAAATCATGGGCTGACACGTGCTCTGGGGAATGATGAGGTTACCTTCCCCCCCCGCAATGTGATAGGCTGTCCTAGCCATCAAATAATGGAGCAGCGCCTGTTCTGCCACAAGGTCTTTAAGGAACAGTGTATGGTAATATGCCATGCTTACAAAAACAGCCTATTACTAAAATCGAGGTATAAAGTTACGTCGCTTTAATACGTAAGATACTACGGTGATTTGATGGAAGTTTGGGGATAAGACATTTGCCGTAAATAGAGAGTCTCATGCGGTCATTGTCACTCGTTCTGTAATGATTGGTGATAATATATAGTCATGCGTTATATGGTTGGGTAAATATCATATAATTAATTACCACGGCATAAGAAACAAAAGGATGCAATCTTCTTACCTGTTGGTGTAAAAATGTGACTTCAATACCATTAACAGTGCTCTGCTGCCGAGAGGTGTCCATAACCTTGGCACAGTTGTTTGTTTCACCCCTGGAACCATAGTCCTTTGTGTATGCCAGGAAACGGTGTGCAATGTCAAAATGTAGGCCATTATGCTGGCTTGGTGACCAGTTAGTGATAATGCCATTGACGAGGGAGGAGAGAATAGCGAGCAAGTTGGCTCGTGATGAGACCTCCTGTTCCAAGGGTTGCTTGTTTTATATACCTTTGGACCATTTCCCTAGTGTGGTGGCCATAGTGGGAATGCCACTTCGCTTCCGTCCTGATGATCATGATAGGCCACCTCGTAATGAGACTTCCTATCTTGCAATTTCACAATTTAGAAACCATGTTCTGCTTCCTTTTTTCTTGTTTTTCGTAAAGAGCGTTTCGTGTTTATACACAAAGGGTGGTTCAACACTCCTTAAGAGTAGGAATGGTGGAAGAAGTCTTAATATCCCAATATAAAGGTATAGATCCTTTGCTCTTATTGTTGAATGATAATCAAAGAGGATTGAAAAAAGGACCATCATAATACAGATAACTAATCAGAACGGAATTAGTAGAGAAATGGCAGCAAAAGATGATGAATAAGAATGTATTTCCTTGTGTCTTTTCACCAATTCAGGGCAGTTTCTTATAAAGATAGCGATTTATGATTGACTGATTTCCATATGCTGTGTTTTTGTTCCCATTACATAAGTGCATAGCCGTATTCAAAAAGACTTGAAAGAACATTAGCAATAAGCATCCTCAATTTAGAATAGCAAAAGGAACAAGTTGTTTCACAAGGAGAGCAAAATCATACAAGTGGTGTTCCTTTCGAGGAAGGGCACAACAACAATTCAAAAATGATGTTTGTTTGGAGAAAGGAACAACAGAAATCAACAGTGCTGTTCTTTTTGAAAAATGAAGAGCAAAAACAAAAGTGTTGTTCCTTTAGAAAAGGAACACCAAAAACAAACAAGTGTATGTTCCTTTGAAAAAGGAACAACAGAAATCAACAATGTTGTTCCTTTGTAAAAGGAACAACAAAAACAAACAAGTGTCGTTCCTTTGGAAAAGGAACAGCAGAAATCAAAAGTGTTGCTCCTTTTGGAAAAGGAACAACAAAAATCAAAAGTGTTGTTCATTTTGGAAAATAAAGAACAAAAACACACAAGTGTTGATCTTTTGGAAAATGAACAACAGAAAGCAAAAGTGCCATCCCTTTTGCAAAAGGAACAACAGAAACACAAAGTGCTGTTCCTTTTGGAAAAGGAATAACAGAAAACCAAAGTGTTGTCCCTTTTGGAAAAGGAACAACAGAAACACAAAGTGTTGTCCCTTTTGGAAAAGGAACAGCAGAAACAAAAAGTGTTGTTCCTTTTGGAAAAGGAATAGCAGAAAAACAAAGTGTTGTCCCTTTTTGGAAAAGGAACAACAGAAAGCAAAAGTGTTGTTCCTTTTGGAAAAGGAACAACAAAAACACAAAGTGTTGTTCCTTTTGGAAAAGGAACAATAGCAAGAAAAAGTCTTGTTCCTTTTGGAAAAAGGAACAACAGAAGTAACAAAACCTGTTGCAAAGATATGTACAAAAATAATTCAAGAAGTTATGTACAGATTGTAAAGAAAAGTAAATTTCTTAGTGAATTACATGTGACGAAGACTTGTCTTCCTCCCCTAAGATCTCCATATCTGAATCTTGGCATAGCTGTTAGCAGAAGGACTCCCAAGTAAGTGGTTTGCGATAGAGACGGACGCGATGGACATTTGCCTTAAAGGTATATCTAGAACCATCAATAGTAATCACGGTAAGGGTACCATTGTCATGTACTTTCTGGATTTCATATGGTCCCAACCAACGAGTCTGGAGTTTCCGGGGGAAGTCCTGAAACCTGGAGTCGTACAAAAAAAGCCCAATCTCCTTCGTGGAAGACTTTATTTTTAATGAGAGCATCATGCCATTTAGCTCTCTGCTGCTGTATCAAGGCAGTGCGTTGAAGTGCAGAGAGTCTAATTTCATCCAGCTCATTGATCTGTTGTAGTCAATTAGTCTGTGCCTCAGTTAGGTCTAAACCAACTTCTTCTGTTGTTCTTAATGTCTGGATTTCAAATTCTATAGGAAAAATAGGTTGTTTTCCGAACATTAGCTGATAAGGCAAGTAACAAGTAGTGCTTCTCCATGTTGTTCTATAAGCCCACCGTGCTTCAGGTAGTTTGGCAGCCCAATCACGTCTATGTGATGAACCTGTTTTTGTTAAAAAAATTTCTATTATTTTATTGCTGCTTTCTACTTGCCCATTTGCCTGTGGGTGATATGGAGTAGTAATTTTATGCTGGACATGATTGTTGTTTAGTGTTGCAGCTATTTTGTTCCCAGAAAACTATGGTATACCATCTGTAATTATCTCTCTTGGGAGACCATAGCGTACAAATAGATGGAGCAGCAACTGTATAACAGATTCTTCTGTACCTCTAGGCAATGCCTCTGATTCAACCCACTTGGTGACGTATTTTGTTGCCACCAAAATGTATGTTTTCTGGTTTGATGGTGGGTTGATTGGTCCAACGAAATCAAGAGCCCATCGCTCAAATGGTTCGATGAATAGTTGTGGTTTCAAAGGCATCTCTTCTGACTGACTAGGGTGTCCCGCTCTCTAGCAACTATCACATGCTTGGACAAATTTCTTTGCATCTTTGAAAATTATGGGCCAATAATACCTTGTGTGTAATACTTTATGCGCAGTCCTGCGATTAGCAAAATATCCACCACATGGTTGGTCATGGTAGGCTTTCAATATGTCAAAAATTTCGTCCTGTCGAACGCATCTCCTGGTTTGCATGTCTGCCCCTGTGTGAAAGAAATAGCCCCCAATCCAGGAAAATCTAGTACTTCGCTGAACAATCTCTTTTCACTCATTAGGCATTAGATGCTTTGGTAACTTACCTAGTGCTAGGTAATTGGCAACGTCAGCATACCAGGGTGTTTGAACAACAACAACAAAGAGATGCTCATCTGGAAATTGATCTTCAACTGCTGCTGCATCAACTCGCTTTGGCATTCTTGAGAGGAAATCAGGTATCTGTTTTTCTTTCTCGAGTCGATCCTTGATTGTAATATCAAATTCCTGCAATAAAATCATCCATCTAGTTATTCTGCCATTTGTAATAGGCTTGTTTGCTAAATATTTTATAGCAGAATGATCTGTGTACAAGATAATAGGATATCTAGTAATGTAATGTCTAAATTTATTGACAACATGTATAACAGCTAGAAATTCTTTTTTCAGTGACAGTATAGTTTAATTCAGCAGGGGATAGATTTTTGCTAATGTAATAAATTTCATATGGTTTTCTATCCTCCTCCTGTCCAATGACCGCTCCAATGGCTGTGTCTGAGGCATCAGATGATATCTTGAATGGCAAATCCCAATTCGGTCCTCGAAGGACTGGGGATGTAGATACGAGCTTCTTCAGATCCTTGAAGGCACGTTCACATTTCTCTGTCCAAAGAAAATCAACGCTACCAGTTAGTGCATACAAGGGTGGAGCAATACGTGAATAATGTGATATAAACCTTCTGTAGTAAGTAGAGAATCCAAGAAAGCTATGTACCTCTTTTTGAGTAGTAGGAGTAGGAATAAGAAAAAGTATTTGGAATTTGGCTGGATCTACCTGAATGCCAGCTGCTGAAATATAGTGTCGTAAACATAAGTCCTTTCGTCATCATCATATTAAACATTTTTCATGGCTTAAACAAATCTTGGTAGCAATGCAACGTTGTAGGACATCTTCTAGTGTATCCAATGCTCGATCAAACTCATCTCCATATGGAGTAAAGTCGTCCATATATACTTCTAGTCCTTCATTTATTAGGCCTGCAGAAATTCTAAGGATAGCCCTTTAGAATGTGGCAGGGGCATTGCATAAGCCAAAAGGAAAAACTCGGTAGGCGAATGTTCCCCAAGGACAAGTAAAGGTAGTTTTGTCCTGATCTTCAGGGGAAATCTGTATTTTGTTATACCCACTGAAGCCATCGAGGAAAGAAAAGAAGTTCTTCCCCGCCAAAGTGTCTAATACTTGGTCGATGAATGGGAGAGGAAAGTGATATTTTTGCGTTGCTTTATTTAGCTCCCTGTAGTACACGCACATTCTCCACTTCCCATTATTTTTTGGTAGCACCACAAGCGGGGAGACCCATTTACTATTAGAGATAGGGTAGATGAAGTTAACATCTAAAAGTTTTTGAAGCTCGGCTTTTACTACTTCTTTTAGATGAGGATTTAGTCTTCTCTGAGGCTACCTAACAGGTCTTGCATCATTTTCTCTATAAATGTGGTGTGTACGTAATTGGGGGTCAATTCCTTTCATATTAGGATAATCCCATGCAAATGCTTCTTTATATTTCCTTAACATATCGATGAGCTTTGTTTCTTGTTCAGATGTAAGGTTGGCGTTAATGTTTAAGGTTTTTCCAGGTTCAATTTCCACAATTTTACTATGTGCAACAAAAGTGACAGGGATTGTGTGATCATATGTACCTTTCAAAGGTTCCTCTTCTAATTCGTTATCGAATGCTACTTTTATCATATGACACTCGGTACGAGATGTGAGTTTAGTTTGACTAATGAAATTACTGATGGCATCATCTTCTGTTTGGTCTTTGAACTCAAGTGCTTCTTGTATAGTTAATGGAGATCTAATGTTATGAGTAAGATATGATACATGGTGCCTATTAGTTTTAACTATTGTGATGCTTGGATGCGCTGGGGGATATAGTACTAAATTCTTGATATTCGCCCCCTTGGGTATGATCATGTTCCCTTGCCGACAGCCGATATAGGCATCAACAGTAGCGAGCCAAGGTCTTCCTAAGATCAATGGATGTCCATCAAGTCAGGTTTTAGGATTTATTATCAAAAAATCGGTTGGATATTCCCAGGAGTCAACTGAGACCATGACATCATGTAGTATGCCTTCCGGCATAACCACATATTAGTCAACCAATTCTAACAAAGTGGAGGTGGGTTCTATAGATGTAATGCCTAGCTTTTGGC
The DNA here is from genome assembly GCA_000404065.3 of Pinus taeda. Taxonomy (NCBI): domain Eukaryota; kingdom Viridiplantae; phylum Streptophyta; class Pinopsida; order Pinales; family Pinaceae; genus Pinus; species Pinus taeda. Next base: position 30,852 of record APFE030534854.1, on the reverse strand, counting down.
AAGTAGCTGTTGTCAATATATTGATTGCAGCTCCAAGATCAACTAAGGCATTGGGCAGGGTTTGACCATAAATTTGGACAGTTACTATTGGGTTTCCTGGGTCTTCATACTTAATGGGTATTTCCTTTCCTGATAATACGTCAGATAAAGTGCCAACTACTTGAACTCTTGGATTATTTATTATATTCCTCTTTGGTCTTTTTATGCACAATTCTTTAATAGTTTTTGCGTATATCGGGATGTCTTGAATGGCTTGGAGGAATGGAATTTTTATGTACAAATTTTGCAATTCTCCTAGAATGTCAAAATTAGGTTGTTGTATAGGTCGAGGTATGACTAATCGTTCTAGGAACGGGGGAGAGGATGTGGTTGCTTGATTATGAGTTTGTTGTTTATTCACATCCTCCTATTGTGACAGATGTTCTCTAGGTAACTCATCTTCAATATGAACTGTTTTATTTCCCTTAGTTTGAATAATACGCCCAAATCTTAGCTGAATATCATTACACTCCCTCAGATCGGGTCCTTCTTGTGGTGTTTCCAAGATTTGGAGAGCTTGTACCGGTCTGTTATTTGGATTGGGATTGGGCTGGGCTGCGAGTTGAGGTCTCAGATTAGACTGGGGATTTTGCTATAAAGCTGGTAGTGTAGGTTGAGGGAGAGGAATATTTCCTACTGGCTGCTGTGTTGGTCTCTGCCAGTTAGTCTGCCAGCCTGAGCTTTATGAAGTAGGGGGTGTCCATTGTGGTGGGTATGGGTTTCTTTGCCAGTATGGTGGGGGATAAGGGGGATTCGACCAACGAGATTGGCTTGTCTGATTTAGCCACGGGTTCGCAGAAGGATATGACTGTGGTGATCAGTTTGGAAATGGAGGCTGAAATTGACTTTGCCATGTATTATACTGTTGAGTATTATACTGCGGATACTGAAAAGGAGAAGCTGGGTCTTAAAACATACCAGTTTGTCGCGGCTGCCACTGACGGCGCTGGTTGAGCAAATATACTACTTCTGGTTCTTCTTCTGCCTCCTTATATACTGCTTTCAGTCTAGGTAATGAGTGACAACTTTCTGTAGAGTGATCCCTTGTACAGATGGTGCATGTTTGGATTGTATCTAGTGGACACTCCATACGGCTATGCTTCTTCCTGCATCTGGGGCAGAAGATTGCCAAATTTTGTTCTACCTCCATTTTCTTTTGCTTGGTCTGCATAACGTCCAATTGTGTAGTCAGTGTTCCTAGTATATCAGTTTTAAAATTTTCAAATAAATTTCCAATTTCCACACGTGTTACTCCTTCTGATGGGATTTTATTTTCTCTTGCAAACCGATCATGTTCCGCTGTTTTGATTCATGTATTTCCTCTCAAACTCCGGATGCATAAACCAATTATGTCAGCAAAACTTTCCTGATAAATATCCCCTTTCCCCATAATGTTTAATGTTTCAATCCATTTCTCTTTCATGCCCCTTATTAATGTTGTTTTCAACACGTTATCACACAAAGGGAGTGATGCATAGGGAGATCTTTGTAGATTATAGTGCAAACGTTCCACATAGTCTTCTAATGTTTCGTTTGGTCTAGCTATCATCTGGAATATTTCATCTTTTAGTTCTCTAGACCTGCAATAGTATTGATATTTTTTTTAAAATGATTCTTTCATTTGCTCCCAGTTATTTATAACCCCACCACCTAATCCCATAAACCATCTTAAAGCAACCTCTTTCAGGGTAGAGGGAAACAGTTTTAGTTTCTCGGGGTCAATGGTGTAATCATATCCCCTGCACAGTACATCAAATTCAAATAAAAGGGCATCCGGGTCCTCTGATGTAAGCTCGTGGAATGTAGGGATATGTTGAAGGGGGATTTCTTTCATGGGGTCATTTGCTGCGGAATCCACTATGGGGTATTTTAATGTAGAGGTTTGGGTGTTTGGTGGATTTTCAGCCATTGGGTCAAATATATGCCAATAACCTTACGGAATATCTAGGTGGGTATTCCTAGGTTGAGAGGGAATGGCTTTGAGAGGAACAATTTTAATAGCACTTCCTCTATTTCGGATTTTTGTCTAAGGGGATTAGGTCCCTTCAATAATATTTTTTGCCGCACTCCGTTTGTCTTGGCTACTTAATGGCTGAGTTATCCTGAGAGGAGATCTCAGTTCCTCAGTCTCCCCTATTTCCCCTTTACCTTCACAAATATTACTGAAATTCCTTTCCTACAATAGTTCTGGAATAGAATTTTCAATTTCTTGAAATTCCTGTTCATTAGTTTGACTATGCACCTCAGTAAAGGCTACAAATGGTGAACCTGTGGCCTGAAGGGAGCTAGTAGGCTATTTGGAAATAACTTTCCCGGGTCCTACTGAAGGCTGAGATTCGACTTTCTTATAGATTTCTTCTATGAAGATTGATCGACGAAGGGTCACCGGCCCCTTAGCTTTTTCTGGCTTTGGTAAAGGTTTGGAATTTTTCTCTGGCTTTTTCTACTTAGTCATGCACTCAATTTAACTACTAAATCCTTCTTAAGCAGATAGCAGCAAATCTTCAGGAAAGTGGGCAAAGGAGCACGGATTTTACATGCTCCGTATGTAGGTTCTTACCTTCCAGTTTCAAAACCCAATTCTTCCCTAGCAGGTTTGTACACTACCCTGAAAAAAAAGAACAAATTGCTACACTCTTTCCATGGCAACGACGCCAAAATGTAGAGCTATAAAAAGGGTCTCTTTCACCTCTAGTTATCTCACATTAATATGTCAATCCGGGAACGTTTTTCTATTTCAAAGAGTGTCTTGGTCTGAGGCTTAGCATTTGTCAGAGTAATGCTCGTACTACAACTGTTTTAAAACTACGAAAGTAAATTAATTCGTGTCTACAACTTAACTACTTCAAAAGGCTAAGTCACACATTTGGATATAAAGCAATGCATCAGTCAAGGGTTCGGTAGTAATAACCCATCCCTTTCGTAACTGATGAGAACAGATCAGGGGTCTCAGAGCCAGGTAGCAGATGTCGATGCTCACTACAACGTGAGATCGTCCTTAACAAACAAGCAATGAAACAACAGGTAAAGAAGATAGCAATGAAATAGAACAGTGCATTAGTCAAGGGTTCAGTAGCAATAACCCATCCCTTTAGAAACTGATGAGAATAGATCAGGGGTCTAGGAGCCAGGTAGCAGATGCCGATGCTCACTACAACCTCAGATCGTCCATAATAAATAAGAAATGAAACGACAAGTAAAGAAAATAGCAAATCAACAATCTTGAAATGGAACAGCAATTGAAATGGGACAACAATTCAGAAATGGAACATCAATTCAGGAATGGAACAACAATTCAAAAATGGAACAACAATTCAGAAATGAAAGAGAACTTAAGGAAATGAGCAGTAACTAAGTTCAACAAGCTGTAAATCTATTCAATCACACCAATCCAAACATCAATCCTTCGTTCTTAAAGATGTACACACACTATGGAACAACACCCCTACGGATCCAAGATGGAACTATACTAAAAACCATATTAACACAACATGCTTAATTTGACTCTGTTATCGCTCTAAGTAAAAGCATACAATTGCATCTCAAGACAAAAACAATAACATTCAAGGATTCAATAATCATGTGAAATCAGAACTTCCAAGATAAATGTTGTAATGCTAAGGCACAATCGCATAAAACTGTGTAATGGAATGATAGTATCCTATAGAGATTAACCGTATTATACCAACACTTAAAGGATTGGTAACATGATGCAGCGTCAATACAACACTTTTGTTTGCAGTAACATTAAATGAGTTAAACACAACAGAGCATGTAACATAAACTCTATAAAACACAAAAGATTACTAGATCACGTCGATAAACAAACCACACAGAAACCACGCGTAATGGTACAAGAGCAAGTGTCCTCTAGGGCCGGGCCCTTAGCCTCCAGGGGTACATCGCTTAAGATTGATCCAGGCTCAAAGATAAAAGAGTAACCAAGTCTGTATTAATGCATGAAGTAAAATTACAGTAACTCAAGTCTTAACAAAACATAACGATCATAGTCCTGATCTTTCTTAAAAGAAATTACATAAAGTCATACCCCTCTAGCCAACAATGCTATCCCTTATATAAGGATGATGACAGAGATATCTAGATGCAGAAACAGATAAAACAGCGATCCCTCGGGATCTAAGATCCTGAGGGATTCGCAGAATCGTTAATCCTGAGTCACTTCTTTCCTTTTCTGCGCCGAGATAGTATCTCTACTTCCTTTCCTGGGTTGGTCTGTTTTGATCTGGTTTGCACGTGGTCTCCCATCGAAGGGACAGCGGTTAATTCATCTTTGTCTTTTCCTTTAGGATGGCCACTTTCCATTTTTCCTCCCTCCTGCACATAAGAATGACAATTATCAGCGTTCTCTATTAATCTCACATGCTTCATTATAATTCATTATTATTGTCTAAGTTTCTAATGCAAAAATGCTTATAAGTCCTAATGAAAAGATATTGAAATAACCATCAAAACATACCTTCTTTGATACTCCACAAATACCATGGTATTAACCCACAAAATTGAGCAGAGTAATGACTATTTGATCCCATCCAAGAATACCACGGGTCCTAAGTGATTTTGGTTTGAGGTATTGAGAAAGGCCAAAAACTATATAAGGAGGAGAAGATCAAAAGGCCATTGTGTGTAAGTGAAAGAGTTTCTCAGGAATACTTCTATCTGAAGTATATTTTATGTTGCAAGGGCTATGTTTGTGATTTGATATGAAATATTTTGTGCACCTTGAATTCAATGTTGGATCAGGATCATGAGACTTGAAATGACTTATCATTAAATGATCTGATATGGGTTGGGCTAGATCTAATTGCGTACACCTATTTTATTCTTCAAATGTCATGATCTGGGTTTGTCCAAAGTTTGAAATAGCATCAAATTTATGAGTTAATATTTGCAGATCTATATGTTGGTTCGCCTCGGTAAAAGCACGTATACATGCAAGTTCTACTCTTCCAAGTAGTGTATACAAAATAAAATCTTATTCTTCATAAATGACTAATCTATCCAATCAGTTCTACTATTTTACTGTTGTCTTTCAATGAAGTCTTCTTAGATCTAAATGTAAAGCTGAATGCATAAGGAGCTTGGTGTCTAATTGATTGATTGTCTAAGTGAGAATGGTTATCTCTACTACTGCCTGTGTGAAGCTCTGTAAATTGAGAGTAGATGTTCAGTATAATGCTAGTTGGTTCAGACTTGATTCAAAAGTTTTATGTTTTAGTAGTTTTGAAGGTATACGCAGGTTTGGTTAAAGGAAGTAGCATGTATAAATTTGTTTGGGAAATGAAAATTTATTGAACTGTAAATACTTATTCACCCCCCCTCCTCTCAGTATTATTTCCAACAACTCTGAATTTTTCTAGTTAGAAAGCTTCCAAGAGGCCCTAGAAACCCTAAAGGACAAGTTGACTACTGCACCTATACCCTGAGGCCCAAATTAGGCTCTTCCTTTCCACATCCATGTTAATGCCTCTGGCAAAGCTATAGGAGAATATCTAGGACATATAGATAACAAGTTACCTTATGCCATTTATTTCATGAGCATAAATCTGTCCAAGGCTGAATTAAACTATATTGTGACTGAAAAAGAGCTCCTAGTTGTTGTCCATTCCTTGATTAAATTTATACATTACATCACTGGTTACCAAACCTTTGTACATATTGACCATGCTGCTATTAAATATTTGATGAACAAGATTGATGTGAATACCAGAATTATTATATGGTTTCTTTTATTACAACAGTTTGATCTAAATATCATTGATAAGCCTGGTAGAGAATATGTAGTTGCATATTTTTGTCAGGCCTTGCTTTGCCTGCAGGTGAGGAAGGAATGGTTGATGATCATTTTCCAGATGAGCATTTATTTTCTATTTCAGTTCTCTCTCCATGGTTTTCTAACATAGCCAACTACTTAGTGGTTGCACAGTTCCCTCCAAATTTGTCCTCCAATGAAAAGAGAAGAATTATAAGAAATAGTGCACCATTCAATTGGATTGGGGGAAATCTCTTCAAGCTAGGCCTAGATCAAATTCTGAGGAGATGTGTCACAAAGGAGAAAGTCTTTGACATCCTTTTAGTTGGTCATGATGGGCCTTGTGGAGGTCACTTTGTATCCAAGAGGAAAGCCTTCAAGGTACTACAAGATGGCTACTACTGGCCCACTCTCTACCAAGATGAAAGAATATATACCAGTCGATGTGACCAATGCCAAAGAAAGTGGATGAGTTCTTAAGGAAGAAGGTTTTTTATAAGTTTGGGTACCCTAGAGAGCTAGTTAGTAATCAAGGCGCTCAATTCACCTCGCACCTGATTAAGAATCTGTTGAGTCAATTCCTTACCATCCTCGGGCCAATGGACAAGTAAAGGTTACCGAGAAAGCATTGGAAGGCATTCTCATAAAGGTTGAGAGAAACAACATAAAAGATTGGGCTGATAGACTAGTGGAGGCTACTTGGGCCTACAATACAACCTGAAAGACAAACACTGGCTTCACCCCTTATGATTTGGTATATGGGAAGAAGGATTTTCTCTCCATTGAGTTTGTGTACAACACTTTGAGAATGGAAGCGCAGTTGGATTTTGATGTTACAAGGGCGCAACAAGAGATGTTGCTCCAACTCAATGGTTTAGATGAATTCAGGATGCATACCCTCCTACACACTGAGGTGACTCAAGTACAAAGAAGGGTTTGGCATGAGAAAAACATCAAAGACAAATTTTTTCAAGAATTTTATTAGGCTCTTCTATATGACTCCGGGTTCAAGGACTTCAAAGGCAAATTGATGACCAGGCGGCTGGGCCCATATCTGATAGAGAAGTGCCATGAAAATGGGGTTGTGCAAGTAAGGACCATTGATGAAGAAGGTGTCCCCTTGCTGGTCAATGGATACAGATTGAAAGCTATTCAATACCTCTGTCAAGGGAAGAGTTCATCACTACCATCAGTAAGGAAGTTAATGTGCTTGGAAGTATCCCACCTTCCATCTCACCAAATTCTTGAAGACTGTTTTATTTTTGAAAAATAATGAAAAAAGAAAAAAACAATAAGGGAATTAGGTGAAAACCTCTGAGGCATCTATTGCCAGCTTTTGGGTTGAAAACCTCCTTGAGGCAACCCAAGAGTGAAAAAAAAGGGAAAAATAAAAATATCACTAGGCGAAAACCTCCCTTGAGGTGCCTAGGGTAGGCATATAGGTTGAAAACCTCCTTTGGTGAAACGTGTGTTCCTTTCAAGAAAAATAGAAAAAGAGAAAAGAAAAAAAAAACAAAATAACATGGCAGGAACCTCAAACCTATCCACTAATAAAATTCTGTGATTTTTGCAGGTTTTTAAAGGAAATAGGGGACACAAAGTTCAGAGGACAGCAAGCCAAGAAGCACCCCATTCTTCCTTCATTCACTTCATATCTCCCATGCCTACCATGTCTCCATCATCCATCCTCACTTCTAGGCATCAAAACCCATAGCAAGCAAAAAATAGAAAAGTCCAAGGCTCATGCCATCATTGGACTCACTGACCTACCACTCCATCTCCCACATTTCCACTCTTTACACTTCTACATCACCACCTATTCCTCCTCCAAGTGAAAAAATTAAATAAATAAAAATAAAAATAAAATAAAATAAATAAAAATGATGAAAAAGGTAGCTATAGGTTTCATGTAGTAACTACAGGAAACCTTGTAGCATCTTGTGCTCTCAGAACAAAAGTTCTTTGTGCACTCTCCTTTAGCACCAAGGCAAGTAAGGAGCTCTAGCACCCTTGAAAACACTGTGACTACCATCCAGAGCTCAACAGCAACAACAAGACCAAGCACTTGCACTCCAAAACAAAGAGGACAACCACATCAATGGGAAGAAATATACAAAACAAAAACCAAAAAACAAAAACAAAAACAAAAAAACCAAAAGCAAAAACTAATAAAAAAAGAGCACTTACCTGAACAAAAAGAACCATAGTAGAGCCATCCTCCAGCATGTAGCAACCAAGAAAAGGAAGGCACAGGTATGGAACCTTATCCGATTTCTTCCGTAGGTACGATATAGTAAAAGTGTAGGAACATGAAAAAGTTGATTTTATAAGTTGGAGGTAGCGAGTTAGCTTGGCCACCCTCAACTCGAAAACAAAAAGTGAACTCATAGTGATCCTAACACATGGCACCATCACATCAAAGAGGAATGAGTTGAAAAGGTGGTCACATTAAGTTGTGGGAGAGTGGGTTATGATTACGAGGAGAGGTTGGATGATAGCTAACAGTGGGCCAACGTTCTATAAGAGGAAATCCCATTCACTACCACCCAATACAGTGCTCCAAGGAATCGACCATAAAAAGAAAATATTTCAAAATTTCATGCACCATTTGTTCATTTTGAGATCAGAGAGGATCGGGACCTCCTTGGAGAGCCATCAAGGAAGCAAACCTATTTCAGCAACCCTACAGGAAACAATAACTATAGGAAACATAGGGAGCTACAAGAAACAGTGAAAATTCATAAAGAATACTATAAGGAGGTTCATAGGGTCTAGTTGCTCAGAAATGATCCTCATCCAAAGAATCACAGTGAAAGGTAAGTAGCTCATACCTCCTATGCTTTGAATTGATTGCTAGGAGCATAACAATTTGGGTTTTTTAAGTGATTACAGTGGGCCTAGGAGTTTAAAAAAATTGTGAACAATTTGAAAGTGTGTGGAGATAGGGAAAAACTACAACCATTCACCACCCTCAATCACCCTAATAACTAAAGCTAAGAATTCCATACTCCTTACAGTCAACCAACTAGAAAAGGAAAATGATAGGAGGGTTTAACAAAAGGGAACCCATAGAGACATCCAGGATACACGTCCACCCCCCTATGGTAGAAATATTCAAAATACATAACTGGTTGGGATTCTTTGAGATGCTCAGAGGGAATGACGATGATATAGCTCAAGAGTTTTCCATGGAACTTAACCCTCGGGCTAGGATCAGTGCTACCACGGTGGTAAGAGGATTGTCAATTACAATTACTCCTGAAGTAATTAGCAGAATCACCACACTTCCTCAAGGGATGCCATGGAGAAAGGAGGATAAGGCTGCAATAACTTTTTCAAAGAAAAACTTATTCTTAAGGAATGAAGAGCCAATTGAGGATAAAATGGGATAAGAAGGGAAATCCTTCCCTACCCTTAGAATGAGGTCAGCTATCATATTCTCAAATATATCTCTTGTGAAGGGAGGCTCAGTATAGTCTATGGCTATCAATTTAGGCTCCTCCATGAGTTGAGATTTGGAGAGGGGATATCGAATGGCAGAAGACTCAGTATACCCTACTTCTTGCTATGAATAATAGACATGAGCTTAAAATGTTGGGTTGTGTTATATTCTTTCCATGACTATCCTACGTAGTGAACTGGGGGGTTAGAGGGGGGTGGAGC
>APFE030534853.1:256485-280496 GCA_000404065.3 Pinus taeda | reverse complement strand
ATGATTCTTCTGAACATACCTAGATGGAGTCTTCTCTTCTATCCTTATCTGTTCCTCTGGTGCCTCTTGAGGTTCTTCTTCATCATCTGTTTGATTTGGAGAGTAGTCTTCATCTTCTTCGATATCTTCATGATTTACTTGCCTGGGGATCTATCCTTTTTCATCAACCACTACGTCAATGCTGTCAACAATTCTTCCAAGTCTTTTATTATAGAACTCATATGCTTTGCTATAGGGAGAATATCCAAGGAGAATGCCTTCATCCGCTCTAGGTTCAAGTTTGCCAAGACGTTCATCCGTATTCTTAATATAGCATTTGCTCCCAAAAATTTTGAAATTTTTTACCGAAGGATTTTTGCCATACCACAGCTAATGTGGAGTTTGAGTGTTGTTCACTCGGACATTTGTTTTGTTGAGAATAACAACCGCAGAATATGTAGCTTCACCCCAGAAATTTGCGGGAGTTCCAGACTCATCAAGCATAGCACGGGCCATTTGTTGGATTGTTCTGTTCATCCTTTCCACCACACCATTTTGCTGAGGATTCCTAGCTGTGGAGAATTCCCTTCTTATTCCATGTTCTTCACAGAAATTGAAAAATTCATTTGAGGTAAACTCTCCACCTATGTCGGACCTGAGACACTTAATTTTGTAATCTGATTCATTTTCCACCAAGGCTTTGAATGATTTGAATTTTTTGAATGCTTCATCCTTGTGCTTCATAAGTCCTAACCAAACCATCCTGGAGAAGTCATCAATGAATAATATTAGGTATTCTTCTCCTCGAGGTGACCTTGTCCTAAATGGACCACATACATATGTATGAACTAGCTCAAGAGGCATGCTGGCTGATCCTTCTTTTTCAGGAAAGTTAGTTCTGGTTTGCTTCCCAAACGGACATGATTTGCATATGGTGTTGTCTAGAATTTTGATGTCTGGAAGACCACGGACTACCTGGTACTTGCATGCTTTCCTTAATTGCGAAAAGCTTAGATGCCCCAACCTCCAGTGCCATAACCAGTGTTCATCATTCTTCCTCAAATAACATTGCTGTTCTCCTTCTTCAAATATGTATAGATTATTTGGAGTTCTTCTTCCTTTGAGTATTGTTCTTCCTGTATCAGATCACGAACACTACACCCATCTGATCGAAATGTTACCTCTATTCCATTATCGCACATTTGACTAACACTTAATAGATTATGCCTCAAACCATCAACATACAAAACATTTCTAGCTTTGACATCCTCTTTCAACTGAGCAATGCCTTTTCCTTTTATGGCTGCCGGAGTATCGTTTCCAAAAGAAACTTTCTTTCCCTTTTCTAAAGTAGTATATGATTCAAGTTTTTCTTTATCACATGTCATATGCTTCAAACATCCGTTGTCGATGTACCATTGATTTTCTTGTCCTTCCGCATATAAAGCTATCCCACATCTTTCCGGTTGTGGTTCCTTTATTCTCCATGTTTTGGCATTTGGGGTATGTTCCTTCTGAGTTGTCTTCCAAAACCTGCTCCTGCATTCAGAATCTTCATGACCAAAATTATTACAAATAGAGCATTCAATTTCACTTTCAAGGGCGGAAAATTTGTTATAGGTCCTCTTTGTGATTGCCGGCATACTTCTTTGTTTTTGTGCTTCTATAGTCATGATTGTCTTATAGGCAACACATTGAACTGCTTTGTGACCAAAGTTATGGCAAGAGAAACATTGGCCATTGAAGAAAGTCCTGCGACTACTGCCATCCATTCTTGAAGAAAATTGGGAAGATTTTACATGTGGCTGATTGTAGCTTCTGTTTGTCCTTAAGGTAACATTCCCCCGATTTTCTTGATATTCTTTGTTCGTTCTTGAAGAAGATTGTCCCTGATTTACCTGATGATTTCTATTAGGCCTTAGCTCACTCCTTCTTGCTGCATCAAGATAACTTTTAGAGGTGGAAGCTTGAGATGCTTCTCCATTATACCCCAGACCTGTCTTGATTAGAGGGGAACACTGCACATTGATAATCTCATCCAGAGTTTCATATCCTTTAACAAATTTAAGATTAAGGGCCTTTGTTTTCTCAATTTCTTTTCTAAGGCCAACAATTTCACATTCTAACTTCTCAAGAGATTTTTATTTCTCATCAAGTTGAGATTGTAGAGAGTCAATGATCACATTACTTTCATATAAACATCTTTTGAGTCTAGTAATCTCATCATAAAAACCATCCACATCTATAGCATCCATGTAATCATCATCCTCAAAGGCCATTAAAAGCTTATAGTGGTTACCTCATTCATATTCATCACTATTTGATAGTCCATCACTATCTTCATGAGTGTAGTAGCTTTTCTTATTTGTATTTTGTTTCTTGTTCCATCTAACAGATTCCTTCCCCTTGTCAATCTTATCTTTGTGAGAACATTTGGCAGCATAGTGACCTACTCTTCCACAAGAAAAGCATTTGAATGGTAACTTACCTCGGAAACATCCAATGCCCCGTTGAAGATTTTTGACAAAATTTGATTCTTCTTCTTCTTCTGATATGTGTCCAAACTCATAGTAGTTTCCTTTGCCAGAAGCCTTGAAGGCAGCTTCTCTCCTGTCTGATGGTCCACCTTTCCTCATTTCATAAGAAGTTAGAATTCCATGCAACTGTGACATTTTAAGGTCTTGAAGTTTTTCTTTTTCTTCTATAGCAGAAACTTTAGATTCAAATCTAGGGGACAAGGATCTTAGAACTTTTTCAACTACAACAGCCTCCTTTACTTCTTCACCCAATTTTTCATACAATTAACAATCTCATCTACACGAAGAAAATAGTTAGCCACACTTTCATCATTATACATTCTGAGATTTTCATACTGAATTCTGAGAGTTTGGAGTTTTGCCCTTTTTACCTGTTCATCTCCTTCATAGCTCAGAACAATCTTGTCCCATATTTCCTTAGCATATTTATACTGCATGACTTTGACAAATTCAGATTGTGATAGACATCCCAATAGAGTATTGACCTCCTTTGCATTCGTTTCATATTTCTTCTTCTCAGCCGGATCTGTGGGAGTTGATGCTGGAAAAGTATACCCTGTATCGATGATATCCCATACTTCAGTACCCAGAGATTGAAGATAGGCAGTAGTGACTCTCACCTTCCAATATACGAAGTTTGTCCCATCAAAAACCGGTGGCCTGATTGATGCTTCCCTCTCATAGTTGCTCATGATGAAAGATCTTCCTTCAAGCAATCAAGCTTCTTCAGAAGGACCTGCTCTGATACCAATTGTTGGAAATAATACTGAGAGGGGGGTGAATCAGTATTATCAAGGTAATTATTCCTTTTTTCAAAACAACTTATATACGCTACTTTAGTTTAATTAACCTGCGTATATACGCAATTACGCAGAAGGAAACCCGCGTATAAAACAAGCTTTTATTTTACTTAATCTTTCTGATGATGATTGTTAATCTGTGATGCAGAATCAACTAACAGTAACCAGAGACAGTAAAACAGAGCAGTCACACATAAGAACACAAGATATAAGGTGGAAACCCAATGTGGGTGAAAACCGCCTGCTGCAATTCGTCTCTATCTTCTTTTCAATTAGAAACTTATTTTACAATATATTGGTGCAGTGTTTTTACCACTATGCAAGCTGCAACCTGCAGAGAGCTACAACCCTCTCTTGTTTTCCAGGCACTCCTGGAAGGGAGCAACAACCCCCTTAGCTCTTGCACTAGCCAAGATACTAGTACGTAGGTGCTGGCCTACAGAAGGCTACAACCTTCTCCTTCTTCCAGGGACCATGTTTCATCAATTTTGAGACTGGATCTATGAGCATCAAACAATCATCAAGAAATTCTTCATCAATCAAACTCCTTTTCACAAACTAGATCTGAAATCAAGTAGATACTTCTCTGCCAGTTGTACCCAAAACACAGTACCAGAAGCCACGCAACAGAACCCAGAACACAGCAGCAATAAGCAGAAATAGCTAGATCACAACTTAAATCATATACGCTATTTCAACAGTCTATAACTTGCATGCATACACATCTGCATATGGAACAACCTGCGTATACGCACCTTCACTTCACCTAAACTGCGTGTATATGCGACTTTACTTCACTGAACTTGCGTACAGATCTATAAAGGACAACACACTCTTCCAGATATTCAATCACTAATTAACTCAGATTTTCAGATTTATAGATCAAACAAGTGCCACATCTAGCATACCAAAATCATACAAATATACTATCATTTAGGCTTAAAGATTATGAACCATAAATAGACGTTATCCTTCCTTTTGCGCTAAGGTTCCTCCTTCCTTCAGATCCAGATCTGCATCACCACCCAATATGTCAGCTCTAGCACTTTATCAGATCTTCAATAATAATTTAGATGATCATTTGTCACAAGATCTCCTTTCTCTTTTATAGCCTTAGGCCTTCCCCAATACCATGGTCCAAAACCATAACATTTCAATACCATGAACCCAAAACTACAGATCAACACATCTGACGAGATGCCATGGTCAAAAACATAGGTTCAAGTTCCAAGATCTAACTGCCATGGACCAAAAGAATGATCCCCAACATATACGCGCTTTTGTAATGTATAACCTGCATGTATACGCGCCTTCATCTAGATGAACCTGCGTATATGTCTTTTTCTACTTTCTGAGTGCCTGAACTGAGATCTGATACCAAAGAAGGTTGCCATCAAGGATAACACCTGTGCCATAGCTCCAAACCTGTGCCATAATGCCAACATGATCCTAGTGGATATTGGTGGCCACCCCCAAGTCCACTTCGACCCCCACCATTGTTTCTTTCAACTTTTTAGTTTCCTTAATTGTAGTACAGTTTACTATTTTTAGCACTTTTTCGGGTCCTGAACTTTTGAAGTCGTTTTGAAGCCCTAAACGAATTTTGTTTGGAAAACTTGGAGCAACATGGGTCCATGGATCGATGTTTCTCTTCCAAAGGTTGTAGTTCTCGGATATATATTTCTAACGAGATATTGTGCACGTGAAACGAAGATCATATGCCAAAGTTACAACCCGAAGAAGTTGATGTACCAATTTACCCAAATGGGGCCCACAGTTTGGCATTTCGTTTTCTAGGGTTAGGTTTTTGGATGCTTAGGGTTTTCCATTATTTCTCAACAATAAATAGGCCTTCGAGCCTCATTGTAACAAATTTTAAAGGCATGTAGCTGCCACATCTCTTCTCAGAGATATGCTATCATCGCCCTAGCTAGTTTATTTCCATTTTTGTTTGTAAGCATATTTCATTATTTTTACATTAATGAATTGAAGTATTATTTTCACTGCATCTCTGTGTTTATGGTTATCTCTATATATTTTTGCATTCTTGTTTAAATATGGAGTAGTGGTGTCATAGCGATCTGCTTTTTTTCTTTGTTTTTCTTTGCATGTCACCAACGACTTCGAGATATAAGGAGTTGGGGCTTGACCTGGTCGAACCTTTGCAAGACCAGCCTCACAAATCCCGATGACCTCCCATGGTAGATGAAAAGAAAGATGAGGGGGCAGGAGATCCTATCAAAATATTGCTCGAAGAAGCCCCTGAGTGACAAGGGAATGCGATGATGGACAACTTTGCCTAGATCCTTCAGTGGCTACCTAGGGGTGACGCATCAGCTTCCAACAGCTACTCTGGAAATGCCACACCATTTAAGGTACAAGTTAGTTTTGAAATCCCCATATTTGAGGGTCAGATAGACGTAGATGCCATCGATAAATTTTTAAATCTACTAGAGGGTTATTTTTCTATGCATGATTTTTCCAATAAGGAAAAGATTATTTTCGCTCTTCTCAAAGCAGCCCCGCACATCAAGGACTGGTGGGAAACCTACTGCAAGTAGAAGGATGAAAGTACAGGCTCACTATTTTCAGCTGCACCCACTTGGAATTCATTTTGGGATGCCATAAAGGAGCAATATTACCCTATCGGAATCTATGAGGATCAATACATAAAGTGGACCACGCTGCGGTAGGGAAGGGACCAAGACGTGCCGGAGTTCACCAATATTTTCATACCCTTCACACAAAGTTGGGTATCAAGGATTCAGAGCAACATTTGGTACTCAAATACCATGGATGACTGCGCAAGTACATCTAGGAAGAAATAGAATTCCTGAACATCCCCTCGCCCGGCATGGCATACTGGTATGCCGTCAAGGTTGAGAAAAAATTTAAATAGAAGAAGCAAGACTTCGGATTTGTGAATCCAAAGCAAGGGAAAGGTGCCCCCAAACTATAGAACAAAGAACAAAGCCAAGGAGGTGAGGTCGAAGACAACCCGCCAAAGCTACAAGCAAAGAACAATGCCACGAAATTGAAAAAGGACACAGGCAAGTGGTGTGAGTTCCATAAGAACTCCACTCACAACACAAGTGAGTATCGGGCCAAGCAGTCACTGGTCACTGAGCTAAAGGTTTCAGAACTAGATACATGTTCCGACTCTAAGTTAGAGCCTGAGAAGGGGAATGACAGAGGGAAGCATATTATTGATTCAGAGCCCAACGCCACCATTGCCACCACGAATATCTAGAAGGAGGAACTCGAAGATCTGGAGGAGGAGGAGCGTCTTTTCCACTCCCAAATGTGGGTAAAGGGCTCCCCAGTAGAGTTCATTGTCGACATCGGTAGCCAAGAGAACCTCATTTCGGCAGAGGTTGTGAAGCAGCTGGGTTTACTGACCACAACACATCCACAACCGTACACCATAGGGTGGATTCACCAAGGAAGAGATCTTCACGTGAGCCAATAGTGTCGCCTTCCATACAACATCAAGCCCTTTACAGATGAGGTATTGTGTGACATTGCTCCCCTTGAAGTTTTGGATGTATTATTAGGAAAACCATACTTTTGGAAGTGATATGCTATGTATGAATTAAGGCCCCTTGCTGTTATTGTTACGTTGGGAAATAAGTTGTACCAGATACCGGAGGTAGCACCGCCTACTGCCATCTCTTTGGTTACTGCAAAACAATGTAGTAAGTTCATTTCCAAAGCTGGGAAATTTGTTTTCCTAATGATTTTCCCTCAAGGAAAGAAGAAGACGGTGGCCACGACCTCCAGACAGAGCCCCTCCACATGAAAACTATAGATGGACAAGTTCATGGAGGAGTACGAGGACATCTTCACCTCCCCCGCAGGGGGTTCCTGTGCACTTTCAAGTCAAGCACTCCATCGTTCTGACCCTAGGTGCACTGTTGCCCAATGGGCCAATCTATCAGTGCTCCATTCTGGAGAATGATGAAATCAAGAGGTAGATTCAGGAGCTACTACAGAAAGGTCACATCCGTCTGAGTTCGTTGCCCTGTGGGAGCCCGATCATGTTGGTACAGAAGAAGGATGGTACATGGAGACTCTGTATTGACTATTAGGCATTGAACAAGATCACTGTCCATAATAGGTACCCGATCCCATGGATTGATGACCTCCTGGACAAATTGAAGGGGGAAAAATATTTCAACAAGATCAATTTGAAGTCAGGATATCACCAAGTACCAATCCTAACCTCTGATGTGCGGAAGACTACCTTCAAAGCCAAGGAGGGCCTTTTCGAATGGCTGGTTATGCCTTTTGGATTGACAAATGCTCTTAAAACCTTCATGAAACTAATGGATGACATCTTACGTCCATTCACCAACTCATTTGTAGTGGTATACTTGGATGACATCTTGATCTTTAGCCAGAGTTGGGAAGAGCACCTCCACCACATCTCATAGGTTCTCCAAACACTACGGCAACACAAGTTATGTGCCAATTTGGAAAAATGCAATTTTGGCATGACCCAGGTTCAGTATCTTGGATACATTATTGATGAACAGGGGGTGCATGTGGATCTAGCCAAGAACCAAGTCATTTCGGATTGGCCATGTCCAACCACTCTAACAGAGCTCCACAGCTTTCTAGGTCTTGCCAACTTCAACTGCAGGTTCATGTTGGGATTTTCTCATATCACTTGGCCCTTGAGTCAAGTCACCAAGGGAGGAGCGAAAGAAAAATTATTTTGGTCTGAATATCAACAGAAGGCATTCACAGAGTTGAAAAATCATCTCTGCTTGACACCAGTGCTCGCATTACCAGACTTGCAACAACCATTGAGGTCAAGATCAATGCCTCTCACTATGGTATTGGGGCAGTCCTTACTCAACATGGGCATCTAGTGGCATATCACAGTGAGACACTTCTAGGCACAGTTCAGAAGTATCTCACTTATGGCAAAGAGATGTATTCCATTGTGCAAGCCTGCCAACAATGGAAGCATTACATTTTGGGGAAGGAAACGGTAATCAACATAGACCATTGACCCCTGTAGTTCATACAAACCCAAGCGAAATTATAGAATGACCGCCATCAGAAATGGTCTACATACCTGCAACAATTCCATTTGAATATCAAGTATAAGAATGGCAACACTAATAATGTTGCATATTGCCTCAATCGACCACCGATCATGGCGTTAACCACCATTCTCAACTCTTGTGGGCACGAGACTTCTGATTGGCCACTTCTCCACAAAAGAGACCCAAAATTTGGTCACACATACCATACACCCTTGGAGGGTTAGCATGTTCCAGATTTTCATCTCCAGGATGCCTTGTTATGCCACCTGGGTCACCTTTGTGTTCCTTCAAGTGAGCATGCCAAGATGATTTGGGAAGCACACTACAGTCGAGCTGCCAGGCATTTCAAGGTTAAGAAAACAATGGCAGTACTGCAGAAGTATTTCTATTGGCCAAATCTTCGATAGGATGTCTGAAAGTACATCAGATTGTGCACTTCTTGTGCCATTTCCAAATTGGCCATCAAGAAGCAAGGCATATATACCTCTTTTCCTACCCGTAGTCAACTTTGGGAATCCATATCCATGGATTACATGTCAGGCCTTCCTTCCACTAAGCATGGAAATGACTGTGTTTCTGTGGTCGTCGACAGGTTCTTGAAGATGGCCATTATGGCAACCTACAAGAAGAATATCACAACAGAAGCCATTGCTAAACTCTCCTTTGAACGAGTGTGGGTACACTTTGGGATCCCATAGTCTATCATCTCAGATTGGGATAGTAGGTTCTTCAGTACATTTTGGTCTAGTCTCTGGTTGATGCTACACACCAAACACACTAATTCCATAGCCTTCCATCCTAAAACTGATGACCAGACAGAGGTTGTCAACAGGATGATCGTACACATTCTGCACATGTACAACTCAAAGCATCCATGCACATGGGATGAGACCCTCCCCTATGTTTAGCATAGCTACAACCAGGCACTCCACAGCTCGACTGGCCACATCCCTTTTTAGGTGGGCTTGGGATTCCAGCCACTATGTCCCATTGATGTGGCCATGTGATTTGTAGCTACTCATGTAGATTCGGATCATGTCTAGTCTGAAATAGATAACACAAAAAATGTCATCAAGCACATCCAACATATTTTCCAGTAGGCCCATGACATTTTAGAGAAATCAAATGCCAAGTATAAGTAGCGACATGATCAACATCGCGTGCCACACAAGTTTCAGGTGGGCGACAAAGTCTGGTTGCATTTGCAAAAGGACTACCTTACCAAAGCCTATTGAAAACTTAGACCACTCTGATATGGTCCTTACACCATTACCAAGGCTGTGGGAGACAATTCATTTGAGCTTAGCATTACCCCATTCCTTGGCCTACACCCAGTGTTCAATGTGGACCAACTTCGCCCATACTTTCCACCATTACTAGACACATCCAACATTGTAGAACAACTCACACCCACAAAGTTAAATCCAAATTTCATGGAACAAGCTACAATTGATTGGATCATGGACACATATTTCAAGCACACTTGCCATCAGAATATCCAAATGTATCAAGTTGTCAAAGCAGGGAAACTCCTTCACCAAGAGAAGTGGCTCACCAGGGACCAAGTTCAACATAGGTTTCCTCATCTCATGGAGGAACTCAATGCAATGGGGACCATTTCTTCCTAAGGGGGGAGGAATGATCCAGGTGGATATTGGTGGCCACTCACCAAGTCTACTTTGATCCCAACCATTGTTTCTTTCAGATTTTTAGTTTCCTTAATTGTAGCGCAGCTTACTATTTTTAGTAGTTTTTCGGGTCCTGAACTTTTGGAGTCGTTTTGAGGCCCTAAACGATGTTTTTTGGGAAAACTGGGAGCAACATCAGTCCATGGATTAATGTGTCTCTTCTCAAATTTGTAGTTATTGGATAGATATTTCTAACGAGATATTTTGCGAATTAAACAGTGATCGTATGCCAAAGTTACACCCCAGGAAGTTGATGTACCAATTTTCCCAAACGGGGCCCACAGTTTGGCGTTTCATCTTCCAAGGTTAGGTTTTTGGATGTTTAGTGTTTTCCATTGTTTCTCAACAATAAATACGCCTTCGAACCTCATTGTAACATAGCTCAGAGGCATGTAGCCACCACATCTCTTCTTAGAGATAAGCTACCATCACCCTAGCTAGTTTATTTCCATTTATGTTTGTAAGCATATTTAAGTATTTCTACATTAATGAAATGAAATAATATTTCCACTGCATCTTTCTGTTTATGGTCATCTTTGTAATTTTTTGCATTCCTATTTAAATCTGGATGAGTGGTATTAGAGCAATCTACGTTTTTCTCTGTTTTTCTTTTCATGTCCCTAACGAGGTCGGAATTTAAGGAGTTAGGGCTTGAACTGGTCGAACCTTTGCAAGACCACCCTCACAAATCCCAACGGCCTTCCATGACGGATGAAAAGAAAGATGAGGGGGTAGGAGATCCTATCAAAATCTTGCTCGAAGAAGCCCTTGAGCGACAAAGGAACGCGATGATGGACAACTTTGCCCAGATCCTTCAGCAGCTACCCAGGGGCGACACATCGGCTTCCAACATTAACTCTAGAAACGCCACACCGTTTAAGGTACAAGTTAATTTTGAAATCCCCATATTTGAGGGTCAGATAGACGCAGATTCCATCAATAAATGGTTAAATATTCCAGAGGGTTATTTTTTTGTGCATGATTTTTCCGTAGGGAAAAGATTATTTTCACTCTTTTCAAAGCAGCCCACCACATCAAGGACTGGTGGGAAACCTACTGTGAGTAGAAGGATGAAAGTAAAGGCTCACTATTTTCAGCCACACTGACTTGAAATTCATTCTAGGATGCCATCAAGGAGCAGTACTACCCTATCAGAATCTATGAGGATCAATACATAAAGTGGACCACGCTACAGCAGGGAAGGGACCAAGACATGCAAGAGTTTACCAATATTTTCCATACCCTTCGCACTAAGTTGGGTATCAAGGATTCAAAGCAGCATTTGGTACTCAAATAAAACGATTTCCTATAGAAGTACATCCAGGAAGAAATATAATTCGTGAACATCGCCTCCCTTGGCACGGCATACCGGTATACCATCAAGGTCGAGCAAAAGTTTAAATAGAAGAAGCAAGAATTTGGATCTACAAATACGAAGCAAGGGAAAGGTGTCCCCAAACTGTAGAACAAAGGACAAAGCCAAGGTAAGGTAGCCCAAGACAACCCACCAAAGCTGCAAGCAAATAATAGTGTCGCGAAGCCGAAAAAGGACATGGGAAAGTGGTGTGAGTTCCATAACAGCTCCACTCACAACTTGAGTGTCGGGCCAAGCAGTCACTAGTGGCTGAGCTAAAGGTTTCAGAATCAGATGCATGTTCTGACTCTGAGTCAGAACACGACAAGGGGAATGACATAGGGAAGTAGATTATCAATGCGGAGCCCAATGCCACCATTGCCACCATGAAGATCCAGAAGGAGGAACCCGAAGATATAGAGGAGGAGGAGCACCTCTTCCACTCCCAAATGTGGGTAAAGGGCTCCCTGCTACAGTTCATTGTCGACAGTGGGAGCCAAAATAACCTCATTTCAGTAGAGGTCATGAAGCAGTTGGGCTTACCAACCACAACACATCCACAACCATACACCATCTGATGGCTTCAGCAAGGATGGGATCTTCACGGAGCCAACAGTGTCACCTTCCATACAACATCAAGCCCTTCACAGATGAGGTATTGTATGACATTGCTCCCCTTGAAGTTTGTTATGTATTATTAGGACAACCATACTTTTGGAAGCGACATGTTGTGTATGAATCAAGGCCCCATGCTGTTATTGTTACTTTTGTAAATAATTTGTATTGAATACAAAGGTAGCACCGCCTATCGCCATCTCTTTGGTTACTACAAAATAATGCAGTAAGCTCATTTCCAAAGCCAGGAATTTTTTTTCCTTATGATATGCCCTCAAGGAAAGAAGAAGACAGTGACCATGACCTCCAAACAGGGCCCCTCCGCATGACAACTACAAATGGACAAGGTTGTGGAGGAGACAGGTTCCTTTGCACTGTCAGGTCAAGCACTCCATCGATTTGACCCCAGGTGCACCGCTACACAATGGACCAATCTATTAGTGCTCCATTATGGAGAACGTTGAAATCAAGAGGTAGATTTAGGAGCTACTATAGAAACATCACATCTGTCCGAGTTCATCACCCTGTGGGAGCCTGATCATGTTGGTACAGAAGAAGGATGGGAATTGGAGACTCTGTATTGACTATCGGGCGCTAAACAAGATCACTCTCCATAATAGGTACCCAATCCCATGGATTGATGACATCCTGGACCAATTGAGGTGGGAAAAATATTTCAACAAGATTGATTTGAAGTCAGGATATCACTAGGTACCATTCCAACCCTCCGATGTGTGGAAGAGTACCTTCAAAGCCAAGGAGGGCCTTTTGGAATGGTTGGTTATGCCCTTTGGATTGACGAATGCTCCTACAACCTTCATGATGCTAATGGATGACATCTTGTGTCCATTCACCAACTCATTAGTACTGGTATACTTGGATGACATCCCGATCTTCAACCAGAGTTGGGAAGAGTGCCTCCACCAAATCCGACAGGTTCTCCAAACACTGCGGCAACACAAGTTATGTGCCAATTTGGAGAAATTCACTTTTGGCATGACCCAGGTTCAGTATCTGGGATACATTATTGACGAATAGTGGGTGCATGTGGATCTAGCCAAGATCCAAGTCATTCATGATTGGCCATCCCCAACCACTCTAACAGAGCTCCACAACTTTCTAGGTCTTGCCAACTTCTACCGCAGGTTCGTGTTGGGATTTTCTCATATCACTTGGCCCTTGAGTCAAGTCACCAAGGGAGGAGCGAAAGTAAAATTCTTTTGGTCTGAATCTCAACAGAAGGCATTACAGAGTTGAAAGATCACCTCTGCTCGGCACCAGTGCCCGCATTACCAGACTTGCAACAACCATTTGAGGTCGAGACAGATGCCTTTGACTATGTTATTGGGCCAGTCCTTACTCAACATGGGCATCCAGTGGCATATCACAGTGAGACACTTAAAGACACAGTCTCGAAGTATCCCACTTATGACAAAGAGATGTATTCCATTGTGCAGGCCTTCCGACAATGGAAGCATTACATTATGGGGAAGGAAACAGTCATCCGCACAAACCACCAACCCTAGTAGTTCATACAGACCCAAGGGAAATTGCAGAATGATCACCATTAGAAGTGGTCCACATACCTACAACAGTTCCATTTGAATGTCACAGATTTCCTCAGTTGACCACTGATCATGGCGTTAACCATCGTGCTCAACTCTTGTGGGCATGAGACTTCTGATTGGCCACTTCTCTACAAAAGCGACCCAAAATTTGATCACACATACCAGACACCCTTGGACGGCTAGCATGTCCCAGATTTTCACCTCCAGGATGCCCTGTTATGCCACCTAGGTCACCTTTGTGTTCCTTCAAGAAAGCATCCCATTTTGATTTATGAAGCACACTACAGTCGGGCTACAGGGAATTTTGAGGTCGAGAAAATGGTGGCAGTACTACAGAAGTACTTCTATTGGTCGAATCTTTGACAGGATGTTGGGAAGTACATGAGATCATGCAGTGCCTGTGTCATTGATAAACCAACCATCAAGAAGAAAGGCCTCTATACCCCATTGCCTACCCCTAGTTGACCTTGGGAATCCATATCCATGGATTACATGTCAGGCCTTCCTTCCACTAAGCATGGATTTGACTATGTTTTTGTGGTCGTCGACAAGTTCTCGAAGATGGCCATTATGGCGGCCTGCAAGAATAATATCACAACAGAAGCTTTTGTTAAACTCTTCTTTAAGTGAGTGTGGGTACACTTTGCGATCCCACAGTCTATCATCTTAGATTGGGATAGAAAGTTCCTCAATACATTTTGGTCTAGTCTCTGGTTGATGCTGGACACCAAATTCACTAAGTCCACAACCTTCCATCCTCAAACTCATGGCTAGATAGAGGTTGTCAATAGGATGATCGTATATATTCTACACATGTACAACTCAAATAATCCACACACATGGGATTCGAGCCTCCCCTATGTTCACCACAGCTACAATCGGGCCCTCCACAGCTCGATTGGCCACAACCCTTTTCAGGTGGGCTTGGGATTCCAACCACTATGTCCCATTGATGTGGCCATGCCATTTGTAGCTACTCACATAGATTCGGCTCATGTCCAGTCCGAAATAGATAAGGAAAACAAGTTCATTAAGCACATCCAACATATTCGCCAACAGGTCCATGATATTCTGGAGAAATCAAATGCCAAGTACAAGCAGCGACATGATCAACATCAGGTGCCACACAAGATTCGAGTGGGCGAAAAAGGCTAGTTGCATTTGCAAAAGGAATTCCTTACTGAAGCCTATCGGAAACTTAGACCACTACGATATGGTCCTTAAAACATTACCAAGGCTATGTGAGACAAGGAATTTGAGCTCAACATTCCCCCATTCCTTGGCCTTCACCCAGTGTTTAATGTGGACCGGCTTCGGTCATACTTTCCACCATTACTAGACACATCTGACATTGCAGAATAACTCACACCCATAGAGTTAAATCCAGATTGCATGGAACAAGCTACATCTGATCGGATCATGGACACATAGATCAAGCACAATCGCCAGTAGAATATCCAACTGTATCAAGTTGTCAAAGTAGGCCAACTCCTTCACCAGGGCAAGTGGCTCACCAGGGACCAAATTCAGTAGAAGTTTCTTCATCTCATGGAGGAACTGTACACAATGGGGACCATTGTTTCCTAAGGGGAGAGGAATGATCTAGGTGGATATTGGTGGCCACCCACCAAGTCCACTTGGATCCCCACCATTGTTTCTTTCATCTTTTCAGTTTCCTTAATTGTAGCATAGTTTACTATTTTTAGTAGTTTTTCAAGTCTTGAACTTCTAGAGCCGTTTTGAGGCCGTAAATGACATTTTTTGGGAAAATGGGAGCAACATGGGACCATGGACCGATGTTTTTCTTCCCAAAGTTGTAGTTCTCGGATGGATATTTGTAACGAGATATTGTGCATGTCAAACAAAGATCATATGCCAAAGTTACGACCCCAGGAAGTTGATGTACCAATTTACCCAAACAGGGCCCATAGTTTAGTGTTTCATCTTCTAGGATTAGGTTTTTGGATGTTTATGGTTTTCCATTATTTCTCAACAATAAATAGGCCTTTGAGCCTTATTATAACACAATTTAGAGACACGTAGCTACCACATCTCTTCTTAGAGATAAGCTACCATCGCCCTGACTAGTTTATTTCCATTTATGTTTGTACACATATTTCAATATTTTTACATTAATGAAATGAAGTATTATTTTTGCTACATCTCTATGTTTATGGTTATCTTTGTAATTTTTTGCATTCCTATTTAAATCCATATCATTTAAAATCTTATTAAAATAATAAATATACTCTTCATAATATTGATAAAATCCTACATAAATTAAAGAAAACAATCATATTGATTCAAAATTTCCCGTGATTAACAGTGACATTTAAATTCCATACAAACACTAGGTTCACAACGTGAATTTCCATGAATTTACTAATTGCAAGGTTTCCCTTGCCTAGCCATAATGTGTTTTAGAATGATATCCCTAGCGAAATTTGATGTGGATATTATAGTTTCACCTGTTATTTCAATAGTAATGAAGGATGTGGTTGAGAAAATGGTTCCCAATGTGTGAGGAGGATTGAATAACTCAGGACATTTGTTTGATAGTCTTACAAAAGGCGTGTCTATTATAGTAATGACTGGATGACTTAGTTGACAAATCATGGTGTAAGAAGGTTAGGATAAAGAATATCTTATGTGATTTTCTGAGGTTTCAATATGTAAACTGTTGTTTCATTGTTTGTAAGTGTATACAAAAAAACTAGGGTTGAAAACTCAAAGTTTGAAATTTTGGTCCAAGTTACTCCAAGCACGTCTCCTTGATGAAGAAAAACCTATGAAACTGAAATTTATGAATGATATGTATAATGTTTTAACTAAGTTGATGATCTATCATCATTGTTGTAGAATGGTGAGTATACCATAGTAACATGGTTAACAAAAATAGATGAACAATGGAGTTGCCAGGTGGAACGCGCAACTAATAAAGTCAAATTCTATCCACCTACAAAATCTAAAATAGTTTTCATTTCTTCTAGGGAAATATTTCAAATCATTCAATAGCAAGGACACCACAATATGATGGGGCCATCGAGTGATACTATGTGTTTCTATAGTGCAAAGCCTAGGAACATATAAATTCAATTCTATTTTGTTGTTATTGGTTTTAGTTTTCTAATATAGATCAGAATGTGAAAATACTTGAGTTTATTTAATCTTGTTGAATATATTTCGGCTTTCTTCTAGTTTGGGTGTTCATGTGATTTTGTTCTTAGTGGAAGGTTTCAACATGGAAGATAAAATTAGTGAACGAATTACAACAAATTAAGTCATACATTATTTATGTACATTATGAATGTTGTATTTTCTAAATGACTGTGTAAATTATGCTTTAAAATTTTGCTGATATTTTCTATGTTTATTTCAAATATATGTTTGATGCACTCTATTTCAATCATGAATTTTTGTCAAGAAATCGAAATAAATATGAAGATCCATTTTCAACCATTCAAATAAAGTTTTAAATCTCTATTTTAGAAGTCACAATTCTTTATAGGAATTCATGTAAGGGAAAATGTGATCAATACAAAAGGGTTTTGCTAGGTATAATTTCCACTTGTTTTCAGTTAGAGCATCAATGTACCTTGGGTTTGACATAAAAGAAATATAGTGTTTAGTGAGAAGAGAAAATGAAGAACCTATTTCAACAAACTAAAATGAGAAATTAAATGTTCATTTCATCCTATTAATATTAGATGGACAACCATGAATTTAAGAATTTACATGTAAGAAAAAATAATAATTTGAGTTTATATATTTTATTTTTACCCATTTAAAATCTTATCAAAATAATAAAGATACTCTTCACAATATTCATAAAATCCTACATAAATTAAAGCAATAAATTATATTGATTCAAAATTTCATCTAATTAACAATCACATTTAATTTCGATAGAAACATTAGGTTCACAACATGAATTTCTATGAATTTACTGATTCTGAGGTTTCCCTTGCTTAGCCATAATGTGATGTAGAATGAAATCCCTAGCAAAAGTTGATGTGGATGTTATAGTTTTCCCTGTTATTTCCAGAGTAATGAAGGATATGGGAGAGAAAAGGGTTCCCAATGTGTGAGGAGGATTCAATAACTCAAGACATTTGTTTGATATTTTTACAAAATGTGTGTCTATTTTAGTAATGACCGGATGACTTAGTTGAGAAATCATGGTGTGAGAAGGTTAGGAAATAGAATATGCTATGTGAGTTTATGAGGTTTCAATATGTAAAGTGTTGCTAATTTGTTTGCAAATGCATATGAAAAACACAGGGTTGAAAACTGGAAGTGTGATATTTTGGTCTGAGTTACTCCGAGTACCTCTCCTTGAAAAAGCCAAACCTATGAAACTGAAAGTTATGAACGATGTCTGAAAGAGATAAACAAAGTGGTAATAGATATGTATAACATGTTAACTAGGTTCACGAGCTAACATCACTGTTGTATAATGGTGAGTATATCATAGTAACGTGGTTAACAAAAATAGATGAACAATGGAATCGTCGAGTGGAATGCACAACTAATAAATTCAAATTCTATCCAGCTACAATATCTAAAACATTTTTCATTTATTCTAAGGAAATATTTCAAATCATTCAATAGCAATGACACCATGAAATGTTGAGGCCATAGAATCACACTATGTGTTGCTACAGTGCAGAGCCTGGGAACATATAAATCTAATTATAATTGTTTGTTATTATTTTTAGCTTTCTAATATAAATCAAAATGTGGAATTACATGAGTTTATTTAATCTTGTTGAATATATTTCAACCTTCTTCTTCTTTGGGTGTTCAAGCGCTTTTGTTCTTAGTGTAAAGTTTCAATAAGAATATAAAGGTAGTGAATGAATTACAATAAATTAAATCATACATAATTTATGTTCATTGTGAATGTTGTATTTTCTAAGTCACTATGTAAATTATTCTTTAAAATTTTGTTAATATTTTCTATGTTTATTTCACATATAGGTTTCATGCACTCTAGTTCAATCGTGAAGTTTTGTCAAGAAATCGAAATAAATATAAATATCCGTTTTCAACCATTCAAATAAAGTTTTAAATCTCTATTTTAGAAGTTGCAATACTTTCTAAGAATTCACGTAAGGGAAAATGTCAACAATTCAAAAGGGTTTTTCTAGGTATAATTTCCACTTGTTTTCAGTTAGAACATCCATGTGCCTTGGGTTTGAAATAAAAGAAATAAAGGGTTTAGTGAAAAGAGAAAATGAAGAACATATTTCAACAAACTAAAATAAGCGATTAGTAATTCATTTCATCCTATTAATATCAGATAGAGAACTGTGAAATTAATAATTTAGCTGTAAGAAAACACAATAATTTGAGTTTATATATTTTATTTTTACCCATTTAAAATCTTATCAAAATAATAAAGATACTCTTCACAATATTGATAAAATCCTACATAAATTAAAGAAAACAATCATACTGATTCAAAATTTCATTTAATTAACAATCATATCTAAAATCCATACAAACATTAGGTTGATAACATGAATTTCCATGAATTTACTGAATGTGTAGTTTTCCTTGCCTCGCCATAATATGTTGTAGAATGATAGCCCTAGTGAAAGTTTATGTCGATGTTATATGTTTTCCCTATTATTTACATAGTAATGAAGGATGTGGGTGAGAAAAGGGTTCCCAATGTGTGAGGAGGACAGAATAACTCAAGACGTTTGTTTGATAGTTTTACAAAAGGTGTGTCTATTTCAACAATGATCGGATGACTTAGTTGAGAAATCATGGTGTGAGATGGTTAGGATATAGAATATGCTATGTGATTTTATGAGGTTTCAATATGTAAAGCTTTGCTTCATTGTTTGTAAGTGTATACAAAAAACTCAGGGTTGAAAACCGGGAGTGTTAAATTTTGGTCTGAGTTACTCCGAGTACGTCTCCTTGAAGGAGCCAAACCTGTGAAACTGAAAATTAAGAATGATGTGTCAAAGAGATAAACAAAAAAGTAATTGTTATAGACATTTTTGGGCACTTCAACCCCAATCATAAATGTCCATAAACTGAGGGCTCCTAAGTCCCTAAAAGTGTTACTTCACTGCCTAAAGGAACAAGGTCAACTGATTACATCTCCTAGAAGTTCTCCACTAAAAACTACTCATAAATGGTCAAAACTAGACCATACTAAAAGCTCAATGCAGAGGGTGCGATGCATATCACCTTCCCAATGTACAGGGTGTGATGCATACTGATTTTCTCCTTTGTAGGGTGCGATGGTTAGGAATGGACAAATGGTAGGGACAAAAATGCGAGGTCTAGGCTAGAGACGTATTCTGTCATCGTAAAACCTAGTAATTGTTGCTTTCAGTATTGGTTGGGTGATTCCTCCACTCTGAGACAGCAAGTGCCAGTACGAACTTGTGCTCCCACGTACCGTCGAGTATATATTGGGAGACCGCAATAGGCTGCATCCTTTATCCTTAAGAAGCCGTGTCTGCTGCCCTATCGATCGTAATGCACCGAACACAACATTCGGGAATATTGACTGCATACCGTAAAAAGTATTATGTAGTTTTACGATTGGTTTGGTAATCCTCTCTGCCTAGATCTCCAGAGAAGTCCATTTTGCTCCTTTTTAGACTCCTTAAAGGAAAAGGTCCTCTGAGAACTTGTCACTTCAGGCTCAATAAAAATCGAAGGCGACTAGAGTCATCTTTTGTTTTTTCTTGACTCTTTAAAATTGAAAAAACAAGTTGTGTCCAAGCATCTAAAAATTTATTTTAATCAGAATAAGATCACAAATTTCCCTGTTGATCTTCAGGTTGAGAAAATGGAGTTTACCAACCAAGGATTTCCCTGTGAAGGAAATCCTAGTCCCTTCTCCTCTTGGGGAGATGTTGGTCCACCCCATATGGCCACTTTGTCACTTCCAGGATTGACAATTGGTTTGTCTGTATGGATCTTCTCTACCTCTGTCGATCAGAATCCCATAATTCCTGAACAGTCTAATCAGAAACTAGACGACACTAGAGTTGTCTCCCAACCTTCTACTTCATCTGATTCTCCCTCTCCTCCTTCTTCTTCACTTGATAAAGTCGATAAAGCTAAAAGTCAAGTAACTGAGAAGAAGAAGAAGCAGAAAGAGAAAAAGGAAAAGAAGAAAAAGGAACCAAAATTGAAAGGGGGCAACCAAGTATCGTCTAGCGAAAATTCACACACCGCATAGTCAAAACCTAAATCTCCTTGTGTCATTTGCAATGGAGACCACTATCACCGAGATTGTCCCTGCATCCCTCGGATCTTAAGGGACTGGTCTCCTCATTTTCACAATTCGGTAGCATCAACCTCTGGCGATCATGTTGAATGCTCACCATCAACCAGTGAAAGTGAAGCACATGGACAAAGAAGGAATCCTAAACTTCCTTGTAAGTTGTGTGTAGGCAGCCACGCCGTCCACCGTTGTCTCTTCCTTGACAAGGCTAAAAGAGTTTTGGATGATCGTCCGGTTTCACCGCTACGACTTCCTCCTGGATATAAAAAACTCTTACCAAGTCCTGAAAATCCGGCTGGCCCGTCATTGTGGTCGGCTGAAGTGTCTATCATTGAAAATGAACCCTCTGAATCCATACCAGATGAAAGTCAAAAGGTCGATACGGCAGTTGACCCGGTCTTGCCTTCAAAGTGTTCATCTTCAAATGATACCGTCACTGAAGAGAAAGAGAACGACACCGTTCAAATTCTTTTCATCAACTCAGACTCTGATGAGCTTGGGGGCAGTCCTCCCGTTCCTTTATTGCAGGAAGGAAGTTCATCAGAGTCATATCCGGCTGTCTATTCGGTCCCACCACCAAGCAACCTAGTTGTTTCCTTCGATTGGAATCTACTAGGCAGACCCCGTTTACCAGCCAGTATACCATTCAGAATCATTCTACAAGCTTACAGAATGGTCATGGTTGGTACCATCATTGATGAAGGGGCTTCTCTGAGTATCCTTTCCTCAACTCCTTGGAAAGCACTTGGTTTTCCATCACTTTTGCCTGAAATGAGAAATCTAACAAGATTTGACAAGGGAACCAGTTGACCTTTAGGGATCCTTCCAAATGTGCCCATTACATTGAGAAGGAAAATTGTTCACATGAACGTTATGGTAGTTCAAGGAACTTTAGATTATAATCTACTCCTTCGATGTGACTATATTTATTGCATGGAAGCCATCGTCTCCTCACTCTTTAGAGTAATGTGTTTTCCGCACGAAGGAAAAATGGTCAAGCTCGTGGACCAAATGTCATTCCCCGGATCACACATTGCAAATAGTCAAATGCCATCCCTGAATGGTCTTTTCATGCAAGAAATGTCTCATCGGTCTCCAGTCCATCCACCTGATGAGCGCGAGTGATTCAGAGAGGTGTGACTGAAACTAAGGGGGCATGCACCCTGGTCTGCTTCGGCAAGAAAACTCTAGGTATAGGGTAGGTTTTGGCGAAGGATATATGACTAGTCCGATACCCGTCCGTATAGGAAAAGGGGATTAGACCGGATAAGATACCTCTGTTAGAAGGTAGGCCTTTCCCGATAGAACAAATGTTTTGTCTGCAAATTGAAGGGTGACCTGGAAACTCTACTTCGCTATACCTGGGGGCATGCAAACCTTTCCGCATTCAAGTGAAGAGCGGCTATTTATTTTTTAAATTTGTAGGACTTCTAACCCTTTAAACCCATAAGGCTAGTCGTTTCCTAACTTGCATAAAGAAAGGATCCATGGAAAAGCTTTAGAGATGTAAGCCACTTCAAAATGGCATCTCGAATGAGACATTTTTATCATACGACTCGCGAGAAATGTTGTCGCAAAGTTCAAGCTCATCAAAAAATAAACTCTCCACGAGAATTTTTAGCACATAGTTCAAGCTCGTTAAAAAATAAACATAAGTCATGAGCAAGTTTTTCCCCTAGCGTTTAAGCTCATTAAAAAATGAACTAGTAAATAACCATTGTGAATGCCTTATTGCCAGCTTTTGAGCCTTGGTCTTGTTCTCGCCATCACCTCCACTCTATTTTTAGTCGATCATTCACCCCCATATGATTGTTTACCCCTTCGAGGAACATCTGCGAAAAGTGATTATGCTAGCCATCCTTGTAACACTACTGTGATTGGAAAATTCCAAATCTTACCTGGAATCAACTGCTACCCGAAACCATCACTCGTTCCTCAAAAACGAGTCTTCTTTAAGCTCCTTTCACCTGACTCGTAAAACATGAAAAGATTGCCGAGCAATTGGCCTCTCTGGCTCGTTAAAGGCATCAAAAGTGCTATCCCTCCTCTAGATTTTAATCTTTTTGGACCTGAGGGATTATCACACAAAAATATCGAGCGCTTGTCATGTTCGGCTCGTTAAAACTATCGAAAATTCATCCCTTTTGTATTATTTTATGCTTTTTCGGACTTAAGGGATTATACAACGAAAAAGAATCTTTGGAGTCTTCTTTCCGTTTCTTTCAGACTGTCTAAAATTGAAAGAGACTGAGTCATCTTTGTCGTTAAACTCGTTAAAACCGAATAGCGACAAACTCATCCAAATGGACAAGAACGAGTTTCACTGTCGCTAGGCTCACTAAAATATAGCGATAGGTTAGGCCCAAAGGGTGAATTATAGAACAAGCATATGTTATCCTCCTCAAGCTTGACAAAAATAAAGAGGTACTGGTCAGCAATGACTGGGGAAAATTGGGAAGAAAACTTGAACAAACTTTATTGGTAGCAAGTCGCTCTTGAACATGACACTTTCCTTCTGCATCCATGTCGAGTTGGGTTGTTCCATTCATTGGTCATCACCATTGGTCCGTCACACCATCCATATTTTGGGTTAACACTACCAATCCATCGTTAGTGTCACCGATATGTTTAAGAGAAGTCATTCAGACAATTCACCTGTGTCTCACCCACTGCAATATATTCATGCTTCATTCCTTCATGACCGCCACCCTGAACCCTGTATCGTCAGTTTGTTTTCACCTCCAAAATAATTTGCTTCGTTCCATGTCATTGATGTGGGATTCATTAAGGCCCTCCTGCGATGGGTCGCTTCTTGTCGACATCATCTCATTATCCAAGAAGTTGACGTAGGAACAACCCTTTCAGTACTTTGAAGCTTGCATGCCTCAATGGCAAGTTTCTCACTTTCTGCGACAGGTTTACATCAATGGCCTTCGACCGAGAGATTTTGCGTGGTGTTCGATGCCAAGTCCTTTTTCACACCATGTGAATTGTACTGTAGTACCTTGAGGGTCATTGTCATTATTGGTGATTCCTCTCGCGCCTGTTAACAGTTTACATCATTGGCTGGTAATCAGGCAATGTCTTTCCATGTTCGACTCCAGAACATTTTTTCACATGGATCGACTTGTACTCCCAGTGAAGATTGAATGAGTTTT
>APFE030534853.1:232960-254999 GCA_000404065.3 Pinus taeda | reverse complement strand
TCTTGTGTACTTGTTTATATATGCATGTATATGGTTAATGCACATCTGATCCTGCATTATTTATGAATTTACATCCTTGTTTCTTGCATAGTAGTATGTTGATGTGATTTCAAAGGTCCTTTTGAAGCTGGGCAGACAAAGAATAAGCAGCAAAACTCTATCAAGAAGGAGAGGAAATCGAGCGCAAGACTCAGGTTGGCCCTCTTGGTTCTTCTCTCATCTATTTTCATAAAAGGAAGCAATACTAGACTTTGATTGTTTGTTTCTAATATAGCCACCCATCTTAGTGGGAATAGCAACATCTGAGTGGACACTATTCCCGTATAACAGTAATGTATATGTATAACATGTCAACTAGGTTTACAAGCTATGAACATTGTTGTATAATGGTGAGTATATCATAGTAACGTGGTTAACAAAGATAGATCAACAATGGAGTCACCAGGTGGAATGCTCAACTAATAAATTCATATTCTACCCACCTACAAAATCTAAAATAGTTTTCTTTCTTCTATGGAAATATTTCAAATCATTCAATAGAAATGACACCAAGAGATGTTGGGGCCATAGAGTCACACAATGTCTTGCTATAGTGCAGAGCCTGGGAACATATAAATCCAATTCTAATTTGTTGTTATTGGTTTTAGTTTTCTAATACAAATCCGAATGTGAAATTACTTGAGTTTATTTTATCTTGTTGAATATATTTCAGCATTCTTTTGGTTTGGGTGTTCATTCGCTTTTGTTCTTAGTGTAAAGTTTCAACAAGAAAGATAAAAGTAGTGAACGAATTACAACAAATTAAATCATACATTACTTATCTTCATTGTGAATGTTGTATTTTCTAAACGATTGGGTAAATTATGCTTTAACATTTTGCTAATATTTTCTATGTTTATTTCAAATATCGGTTTCATGCACTCTAGTTCAATCATGAATTTTTTTCAGGAAATTGAAATAAATACAAAGAGCTATTTTCAATCATTCAAATAAAGTTTTAAATCTCTATTTTAGAAGTTGCAATTCTTTCTAAAAATTCATGTAAGGGATAATGTCAACAACTCAAAAGGGTTTTCCTAGGTATAATTTCCACTTGTTTTCGGTTAGAGCACCCATGTGCCTTGGGTTTGCATTAAAAGAAATAAAGGGTTTAGTGAGAAGAAAAAATGAAGAACATATTTCAACAAAATAAAATGAGAAATTAAGAATTCATTTCATCATATTAATATCATATGAACAACCGTGCAATTAATATTTTAGATGTAAGAAAACATAATAATTTGAGTTTATATATTTTATTTTTACCCATTTAAAATCTTAGCAAAATAATAAAGATACTCTTCACAATATTGATAAAATCCTACCTAAATTAAAGAAAAAAATCATACTAATTCAACATTTCATTTAATTAACAATCGCATTTAAATTCCATACAAACATTAGGTTCACAACATGAATTTCCATGAATTTAGTGATTGTGAGGTTTCCCTTGCCTAGCCATAATGTGTTGTAGAATGATATCCCTAGTGAAAGTTGATGTGGAGGTTATAGTTTTACATGTTATTTCTAGAGTAATGTAGGATTTGGTTGAGAAAAGGTTTCCCAATGTGTGAGGAGGACTAAATAACTCAGGACGTTTTTTTGATAGTTTTACAAAAGGTGTGTCTATTTTTAGTAATGACCAGATGTCTTAGTTGCGAAATCATGGTGTGAGAATTTTAGGATCTAGAATATGCTATGTGATTTTTTGAGGTTTCAATATGTAAAGAGTTGTTTCATTGTTTGTAAGTGTATACAAAAAACTCAAGGTTGAAAACTAGAAGTGTGATATTTTGGTCTGAGTTACTCTGAGTACGTCTCCTTGAATAAGACAAACCTATTAAATTGAATGTTATGAATGATGTGTCAAAGAGTTAAGCGAAACAATATTGGATATGTATAACATGCTAACTAGGTTCACGAGCTATCATCATTCTTGTATAATGGTGAGTTTGCCATAGTAACGTGGTTAACAAAAATAGATGAACAATGGAGTTGTTAGGTGGAATGCACAACTAATATATTCATATTCTATCCACCTACAAAATCTAAAATAGTTTTCATTTCTTCTAGGGCAATAATCATTCAATAGCAACAACACCATGAGATGTTCAGGCCATAGAGTCACACTATGTGCTGCTATAATGCAGAGCCTGGGAACATATAAATCCAATTCTAATTTGTTGTTATTGGTTTTAGTTTTCTAATATAAATCTGCATGTGAAATTACATGAGTTTATTTAATCTTGTTGAATATATTTCGACCTTAATTTGGTTTGTGGGTTCATGCGCTTTTTTTCTTAGTCTAAAGTTTCAATAGGAAAGATAAAAGTAGTGAATGAATTACAACAAAATAAATCATACATTATTTATATTCATTGTGAATGTTGTACTTTCTAAATCACTGTGTAAATTACGCTTTAAAATTTTGGTGATATTTTCTATGTTTATTTCAAATATAGGTTTCATGCACTCTAATTCAATCATGAAGCTTTGTCAAGAAATCGAAATAAATATAAAGAGCCATTTTCAACCATTCAAATAAAGTTTCAAATCACTATTTTAGAAGTTGCAATTCTTTCTAAGGATTCATGTAAGGGAAAATGTCAACAATTCAAAAGGGTTTTGCTAGGTATAATTTCCACTTGTTTTCAGTTAGACCATCCATGTACCTTAGGTTTGACATAAAAGGAATAAAGGGTTTAGTGAGAAGATAAAATGAAGAATATATTTCGACAAACTGAAATGAGCAATTAAGAATTCATTTCATCCTATTAATTCTGATGGAAAACCATGCAATTAAGACTTTAGATGTAAAAAAACATAATAATTTGAATATATATATATTTTTTTACCCATTTAAAATCTTATCAAAATAAAGAAGATACTCTTCACAATATTGATAAAATCCTACATAAATCCAAGAAAACAATCATACTCATTCAAAATTTCATTTAATCAACAATCACATTTATATTCCATACAAAGATTAGGTTCACAACATGAACTCCCATGAATTTACCTATTGCGAGGTTTCCCTTGCCTAGTCATAATGTGTTGTATAATGATATCCCTAGTGAAAGTTGATGTGGATGTTATAGTTTTCCATGTTATTTCCATTGTAATGAAGGATGTGGGTGCGAAAGCGGTTCCCAATGTGTGAGGAGGACTAAATAACTCAAGACGTTTGTTTGATAGTTTTACAAAAGGTGTGTCTATTTTAGTAATGACCGTATGACTTAGTTGAGAAATCACGGTGTGAGAAGGTTAGGATATCAAATATGCTATGTGAATTTTCGAGGTTTCAATATGTAAAGCATTGTTTCATTATTTGTTAGTGTAT
Organism: Pinus taeda; assembly: GCA_000404065.3. NCBI lineage: Eukaryota > Viridiplantae > Streptophyta > Pinopsida > Pinales > Pinaceae > Pinus > Pinus taeda. The sequence goes on along the minus strand of APFE030534853.1, from coordinate 251,617 downwards.
ATAAAAAACTTAGTGTTGAAAAATGGAAGTGTGAGATTTTGGTTCGAGTTACTCTGAGTATGTCTCCTTGAAGAAGCCAAACCTATGAAACTGAAATTTATGAATGATGTTTCAAAGAGATAAAAAAAAATGGTAATGGATATGTATAACGTGTTAACTAGGTTCACGAGCTATCATCATTGTTGTATAATGGTGAGTATATCATAGCAATGTGGTTAATAAGAATAGATGAACAATGGAGTTGCTAGGTGGAATTCAGAACTAATAAATTCATATTCTATCCACCTACAAAATCTAAAATAGTTTACATTTACTCTAGGGAAATATTTCAAATAATTCAATAGAAACGACAGCATGATACATTGGGGCTATAGAGTCGTAGTTTGTGTTGCTATAGTGCAAAGCATTTGAACATATAAATCTAATTCAAATTTGTTGTTATTGGTTTTAGCTTTCTAATATCAATCCAAATGTGAAATTACTTGAGTTTATTTAATCTTGTTGAATATATTTCAACCTTCTTCTGGTTTGGGCATTCATGCACATTTTTTCTTAGTTTAAAGTTTCAACACGAAAGATAAAAGTAGTGAATGAATTACAAGAAATTAAATCATACATTATTTATGTTCATTGTGAATGTTGTATTTTCTAAATGGCTATGTAAATTATGCTTTAAAATTTTGCTGATATTTTCTATGTTTATTTCAAATATAGGTTTCATGCTCTAGTTCAATCATGAAGTTTTGTCAAGAAATCGAAATAAATATAAAGAGCCAATTTCAACCATTCAAATAAAGTTTTAAATCTCTATTTTAAAAGTTGCAATTCTTTCTAAGAATTCATGTAAGGGAAAATGTCAACAATTCAAAAGGGTTTTTCTAGGTATAATTTCCACTTGCTATTATTTAGAGCATAGATGTGCCTTGGGTTTGACATAAAATAAATAAAGGGTTTAGTGAGAAGAGAAAATGAAGAACACATTTCAACAAACTAAAATGAGAAATTAAGAATTCATTTCATGCTATTAATATCAGACGGACAACCGTGCAATTAAGAATTTAGCTTTAAGAAAACATAATAATTTGCGTTTATATATTTTATTTTTACCCATTTAAAATATTATCAAAATGATAAAGATACTCTTCACAATATTGATAAAATCCTACATAAATTAAAGAATACAATCACACTGATTCAAAATTTCTTTTAATTAACAATACCATATAAATTCCATACAAACATTAGGTTCACAACATGAATTTCCATGAAAAATATGTGTAATTGTATTAATATGGTGTGAAATTCAAATTACAGGGTGATTTTCAGAGTTACAGAGAGAAGAAGCATCGAAAACCCAAGACACACTTCAAAATTCTTCCTTACAACAACTTCAAAAATCCCAACAAATTATAGAAACAATTTGATAGAATTTCCCCTACATCAGAAAATTTATCTCTTAATTACATCAAAATGAGGCCCATATAAAGGCACTCAAGACTCAAGACCCTATACCTAAACTAATAGTGGTATTTAGAAACCACTAGGAATATTTTACAAAATTGCAGTTGTCTTCTAACTAACTTCTTCTAGAAGTTTCAAGAAACATATGCTAGTTGTAGGCTAGATCCCATTTGATTTGGTTATATTAAACCTATCCTTCTTTCTCCCTCTTATGCATTAGGTTTCTTCTCTCTCTTTCTGGGTGCTCGCTAAAGTGCACACCTCACCTACACTGGGTTGTTGGTGGTGCTGACCTTCATTGTGCCGATGTCAATGCCAATAGTTGATGTCATCCATGTTGTTGCTATGGACACCTGGAACTTGAACTTATCTCTCCAAATGACATGTGTGGCATTGGTGCATCTACCCTTTGAATTTATAATTTGTATAAATCCATCACAACCCTCTATTCCTTTCCCAAAGGAATATCAGAAGATTGTAGATCATAAATTGTCCCTTCTAAAGTTGTGATAGTTTCATAATCCACTTTAACCTGATCTTTGAAAAGACTTTTTCACATGAACAAAATTTTAAAATAGTGTTTATATAAATTAATAATTTCCTTTCATTGCATGGAATGTTCTCCTAGACGAAGCCTTTCAAGTCTTTTTTAATGTGATTAAGGCTCTTCATGGGGGATTCCGTAGAATATAAATCCCCATTCCTATTAAAGAACATGGAAATTTTCTCTTGTATAGCACTTCAAATCTATATTTAAAACCTTGTACTTAATGGAAAGTGCCTCTTCTTTCTTTTCTACCAGTATCACCAACACTTTTTTCTCTTCATCTATTTGGCCCTCGCAACCAACCTAGATCTATTAATATTTTCGTTGATGACCTCGTCTTTGGGAATATGATTAAGGAAATTTATGATCCCTCTAGCCTTGACGAGGAAGTAACCAATAATGTTCTTAATCACATTCATTTCCCTATGGGACTTTCTGATAGTTTCTATCTTTTGTTGGATCAACCCCATGTGGTACCAATGCTTGTCTACTGTCCTCATGATCCTATCCCATATGATTCTTTTACTATACTTCAAAGATGAATTATTGTGGTGTTTCCTCCTCAAGTCTTATAATTTAACTTCTTTTTTACCATGATCTTGTATCCGATATAGCTCCATCTTGGTAGTATCGAGCTCTTCTTCTTTTGTAACAAACCCATGCTAAAATTTCATGTGATAAAAGTCAATAAAGGAGAAATAAGACCACGGTTAAGGGACACTTATTCGAAGATGGATGTCGGGAAAAATATCCCAGTGGTAATCACTTGATCTATTTATGGCTAAGGGAAATTGGCAAAGAAAATGGAAAAGGCTTTGAAGCAAAAAAATATGTATTAATTAGAAATTTATTTTATGAAAATAAAGGAAAATAGGAGAAAAGGGAGGTGAAAGGTCACAAGTTTCATGTAAGGAGGAATATGAATGAAAATAATGGAAAATTGATGGAATTAGAGCCATCATTAATGAAAATAAATTAGAGCTTCAGTTGCTATCCTTTTTTCAATTTAGTTTTGGAATTAGTCTTATAGAGGAGAAGAGCACCGGGAGGAGAAGGAAATCAAGCAAGCAAAGAAAGGACAAGGAAAGCAAAGGAAGGACAAGGAAAGAAATGGAAAGCAAGGATCAAGCAAGGAAAATTTGGATCAAGAAACTTTAGTAGGAATACTTACAGGTTACAGGTTGCATGTATGATTTCCTAGTTAGTTTCATCATGCATGGTGTGTGCATGTTGGTATTTGGTTCTTTTGTTGTCATTGACATGCATTTTTCCATGTTTAGACAGTGGATTTTAGCCTAGCCTTGTCATTTCTGGATAGCCATGATGCGATGGGAATTTTCCCAATTTGAGCTTTGGATTGCTAGAAGATTTTGGATCTCGGTGAGGTGGACTTAGGAAAATTCCTAATGGCCCAGGAATCCCTTGACAAATAATGGAGAGATACACAGTAAATCTTGAGGGTGGAGATGAGAAAAATCCTCAAGGTATTGGAGAATAAATTATGAGGTATCTAAGCTCGGTTTGGTTTCGTGATCTCAGGACCGGTTTAGGTGAGATCACTGTATCGTGAGCATGGAGGTGGTTTAACCTATGGATTCCCTTGGTTGCTTTTGTATTTTTTTCGGCCATGCGATCCCAAATTAATGCTTGGAATATGGGACGAGGGTGATTAGATGAAAGTAATAACTAGTTCAACCAATCTATGCTCAGGTGGTTCATGGAAGTCCCGAACCTGGTTGGCTTCTGTCTATGCTTAATAAGAGCTAAGTTTCTCTTGCTTTTGATGTGTAAATTTAGTTTCTATTATGTGGCTTTAATGATTGTTCTCTCATTGTTATTTATATGTTATATGTTGGTTACAATCATTGTTATATGACAATTCTTAGTCATGGCTCTATTCATGTATTATTTGTAATTGAATGAATAATGGATGCAAGAATTAATTAATGTTATGACAACTAATGTGAGAAAACATAAAGCCTTCTTGTTAAACCTCAGATAAGTTTTCAGTCCCTTATGCTCATAGTTGCATTCATGACTTGTAGGTTACATATTTACCAAGTGTTTGATGGAATGTGTGTCTCGGTTCGGGAAGGTTGGGTCAAATCTTGGTTTGAATTTTTTGGTTAATGAGCATTATCCTCATGTTTATTATGAGTTCTAAAAGTTTCATAGATTCCTAGGCAGAGGTTAAGCCCTAGCTCTGGATATAAATAGACTTTAATCTCATAGTTTCTGGCATAACACTGGTAGAAAAAGGATAGAGTCTCACTTAGGCAGACTCATGGGAGTGACTGGGGAATATTAGTGACTTGGAGGGCTTGGATAGGGAGCGAATTGGGCTCTATTTAAAAAAAAAGTGAGTTTTCGCAAGGACAGAATCCAAGAAGGGTCAGTCAGCCTTTAGGGGCCCGGAGGAATCAGGAAGAGGTCAGTAAGGTCTAGTTGTGTCGACTCCATTTCCTTAAGGTCATATAGGAGGTTGATTCTTATCATAGTAGCCCCTCAGCTCATGTTTACCTCAAGAAAGATGATAAAGGTGGGTATATATGAGAGGAGGTTTGTTACAGGGTGGTATCAAAGCAAGTTGCACTCTCTTTATGTAAAGTATGATTTTGTCAAGGTTGATTGTCATGCATGGGGTCATGGTATAAAGTTTGTATGGTCATGCATGATGTTGTTATGTAGTTATGCTAATGTAGACTAATATTGTACATGATATAAGCCTCCCCTGAACATCAATAAGGTATGGATTTCATTTTGGTATCTATTCAATTTATATAACATGGTACATTTGTAGGAAGAAGAGAATCAAAGAGGACAAGAAAAGTGCTAGACTATAGTTCCCATGACTCTCCCTACATATTAGTTGGGCATAAAGGAAAAGAGTATTCTCCTAGTATAGAAGATACATTGAGAAAGTTGAGGGAAGAGATTAGAATTTTCAAAGTAGACAATGACAGGTTGGTTGAGGCTCAGGAAATAATTGCAAGGGATGAGGAGAAGCAAGTATATGTTAATACAACAATTCTTCAGGGCTTGTTAGAGTTATAGAGATAGGGACAATTGAGGATCAGTTAAGAGCAAGCAGAGAAAAATAATGGAGCTTATGGTGGTAGGTCTCGGTCTAGATATAGGTTGGATAAAGGGGACAAAGTTAGATGTGGTAGATCAATGGATACACCTAATACGAGAGCTAGTATGTGTGGGCATCATTCCAGTTCCTCATCTAGGAGACATTATCATAATCATCCACACCATCATCCTTATAGGAGGGGTGAGAATTTACTTGAGGATTTCAATAAAGTCAAGCCTCCTAAATTTGATGGAGATATGAAGAAGGAAGGATATGTAGAGGCATGGTTGCTTGGGATGAAGAAATTATTTAGATTGCATATCTATTCAAAGAACATGAAAGACAAGATAACCACCTTCAGTATTAAAGGGAAAGCAGATATTTGGTGGGAAGTTGTGAATAATGTCAAGAGAATTCAAGAAGACGAGTTGATTTTGGAGGATTTTGAGAGACTCTTCAAGAAGAAGTACTTGTCAGAGATATATTATGATGACAGAGCTAAGGAATTTTATGAACTACACATGGGTTCCATGATAGATTATGAGTACACTATCTGGTTCTTGGATATGTTGATGCATGTGCCTTATATCAAGGATAAGAAGGATATCATTCAAAGGTTAATCAGTGGGTTGATAATAACATATAGATCTAGGATTTAGTTTGATGAGCCTAGATTGCTAAATGAAGCCATCCAGAAATCGAAGCATTGTTATGATAGTCAAGGTACAAAGTTGAGGCTAACTATGACTTGAAGGGAAATGAAAAATTTTAAGGGAAGTGGCCACCGAAGTGGGGAACATCTCAAGATGCAGGTGAGAAAGAAAATGTGGTTCCCTACAAGAAGTTCAATAGAATTGAGAAGGGGCATGGGTCGTAGGATAGAGAGCAACATACTAGAGGTGATGGTAGAGGACAATTGTAGTCACATTGGATATGTGGAAAAAATCATCGTAAGAAGGATTGTCCACTATACCAGAGAGATAGGCCTCAGGTATATAGTTATCAAGAGGTGCACATAATTGGGGATGTTGGTCATAGTATTCCCCATATCTATGTAGTTGGAAACAACAAGTAGACATATTATCAGGCATCCATTATTGAGATGAAAGGTAATCTCTATGGTAGAGTTATTCCTATTTTGATTGATCTTGGATCAAATTATAGTTATGTTAATCCTGACCTGGTGGATAAGATTGGCTTCAGAAAACAAGGGCATCTAAAATCTTTGTTGGTACCATTGGCTACAACTACTATGAAGAGTTTTCATCACTAGGTAAGAGCTTATGCATTTGAGTTGAATGGTACGCCTACCACAACACATTTGAATGTACTACCATTGGGATCATATATTATTATTTTGGGTATGGATTGCTTGTATATTCACAGGACCAATGTAGATTGTTATGACAAGGCTATTGAGTGGTTGGATGATAACGGGGAAAAGAGAATATTGTAGGGAAAGAATAAGTTTACATCAATGAGGATGGTCACAACTATGCAAGCTAAGTGGAGTAGTAGGCAAGGATGTTGATGATAAAAAATATTCAATACATTAGTACAAAATCACTAATTAATTACTAAAAAAACGACTAAAATTTGTATATAAATGACTATTTTTCGGTCGATGACCAATAGTAGCTAATTTATAGTATCTTATAATGCGGCCAACTTTTAGTCATTTTTAGCTTAGTCATTAATTGGTTGTCTCAATGTTATTGTCTAGTAGTATATTTAGTCATTAATTTAGTCATTAATTAACACATTAATTTAGCCATTAATTTAGTCATTAATTTGGTCACTAATTTGGTCATTAATTTAGTCATTGATTTGGTCATTAATTGTCACAATTAATGTCTAAATATATTACTAAAATATAACCCGAAAAAACCAATTAATGCCCAAATAAATATGACCAAAATGTTGGTCATGTTATAAGATACTATAAATTAGATACTAATAGTCATATATATGCAAATTTTAGTCGTGTTATAAAATACCATAAATTAGCTACTAATAGTAATATATATGAAAAATTTAGTCGTCATTTGTAATCACAAATTTATCATTTGCATTAGTCATTTATAGTTTTTGGTAGTATCATATTCCTTATATAAATTACTACTTTAGTAGTTTGTATTCATTTAATTTATTTTCATTAACAATCATTATAAGCAACTAATGTAGTCATATATTTGTTTTATGTGTTCATCATTAATAAACATAAACTACTAATTTAGTAGTTCTAGATTGATTTTATGTTTTCATTATTAATCAACATAAATTAATTAGTATGATTTTGCAACTAAAAAAAAAAAAAAAAAAATAGCATACAATGTACATGTTCATATAATATGAAAACGCAAAGTTACATATGTTAATTACAATACTAAGTAATATCAAGTGCAACTACAAATAATTCCAACCACATAAATCATATTATATAAAAATGTCAAGTATTACAATATGAGTTTCCAACTTAATATTGGTTGGAGTACAATTTACACATGAAATATTATTTCATCACTTCAAAACATTATCATTGTGTTTCCAAGGCATTGCAAGTGAATTCACCAACTCTGAAAATTTGACCATTGTCTTTATGTGTGTCTTATGCAGGATATTGGCTCTATGGCTACCATTAGACCAATGCTCTTCTCTTTCTCTTTAATTTTCATTGTGTCGTTCTAGTGTTATTGTTCTCCTCTTTCTTCAATTCATGCTTCTTACCATCAATACTGAGTTCCTTTCTTGAAAAAAGAGATACAATGCAAAATATAAGACATGAGAGTCTATGAACACTGGAATATAAACTAAAGTAGACTATAAAATATTTATACGATATATACCTCAACATCAACAATATTTTTAATGTCATTTTTCCCCATAAAAGAAAAAAACTTGAACAAGTTTTCTTTAGGTTGGAAATAGTGGCCATTATGTGGCCAGATGACCTATATAAACAAAGCAAATAAAAAGTTACCATAGAATAAATTTTGTACCTAGTATGTTCTCAGTGTACAACATTTGTTCATGAAATATTATTTTCAACTAAAGTAATAAATGCAAATAGATGCATACATTTTGATAAGCCCCATAAATGGGTAATTATATGGGCTCATTTTTCCTCCTAACATGGTTTAATCAACCATTCTCTTATCTTATTGCATGTTTTTTTATTATATTTATGCTTATGGAGTGAGTTGGGCTGATCATTATGCCATGGAGTCTAATATGCGTTTAATGCAGATTTTTGTTCAATTTTGGAGATAAAGTAAAAGATTTAATGGATGATTGGCAGCAACAATTCGAAGTAGAAAAGGGAGAGGATTTATAGGAGGGTATCCCCCTCATTTATTACTCCCCACTTCGAATTCTCCATCATGCAAGTCGAAGCACAAACAACCACATCAATGCACTAGGAGGTAGTCGAGCAAGTGGAAGATACCTTTGTTTATCTCAAGTTTTGGGAGCCAAGCCTCCCTGATTTTAACGAAGCTGTTGGGAGCTTCAGTGGTATAATTAGAGAGGCCTAGGGCCTCATTAGGAAGTTAGTCAAATTTTCAAATTTTTGTTGCAGTTTTGCTCTGCTCAACTTCAAGCTTACTTTTGTTGACAATTGCATGTAATCCTATTATTATTTTGATAATAAAGATGAGATGCTTTTTGAGCTAGCATTGAGTTACCTCAGAATGCTGACGCTCTTGGGTTAGGGCCCAATCCAAGCAACCAAGCTCCTCTTGTTTGTATTTATATGCTTTGTTTCAGTTTATGAATTAGTTGTTGTTAGATAAATTTCTTTCTTGGTTAAGAATAGGTCGCTTTTGGTGATTTAGAAGGTTGTTCCCATTTTAGTTTTCTATAGTAGGTTGAAAAGTGATAGAAAGAAGATAAAAAAAGGTCATCAAAATATCCTTGGCCTCCTTTCCTCCCTTTGGGACCATGAACTGAGGCCAAGACCCTCTTGCTGCCATAAAAACACAGATTTGCCTTCTCCATAGGATTTCTAGTGTTGTAGTTTGTTAGAAGGTTAATGCTTTGCTTTAGATCTATTTCACCATGCTCATTTCTATCTTGCAATAAGTTTCCTTCCATGCTTTCTCTCATTATAGCATTTTTCAGCATTTCTTTCCATAGCTCATAATCTATATTAGCTTGATGCAAAATTCTGGTTTTTTGATGTACTTAGTTTCCTTGCTTGCTTAATATCCTTGTTTAATTTTCAGGTCCTTTTGCAACAAATCTCTTCTGATAACAAGTTAGCCAATCAACCATCCTAATCTCTCTTTGATCTATGCCCCACAGGTAACCCAGAGTTCATTTCAAATCTACCTTAGTTTTCTGCCCTTTTCCATAGAATTTCCTCTCTTTCCTTGAACAAATCCGACCATCTTTCTCTCTCCTAATCATTCTTGATGGACCCTAGACACCTTAACACATCATCCTAGCCTTCATCTACCCTTTCCACCCACTTTCCTACCTTCAAAACCTCCAAAACTTCTCTTAGCATCCTCCTGTAGACCTCCTGTAGATCCCCTGTAGCCTCCTGTAGATTTTCCTGTAGGCTTCTTTTTGAAGTCTAATTGTAGGAAAGGCCTCCAGAAGGCCACCTAAGCCCTCCTAGGACCCATCTACACCATCCTACACCTCTGCAAATCCCAAATTCGCTCTCCATTGCCACCTAATTTCTACCACATTCACAATCAAATAAATTACATGCATGACAATTTCACATAAAAATACATAAAAATCCAAAAAGATGTCTTTTGCTCATTTACTTCTAGAAATAGCTTGAGTAGATATTGTTTACTTCCTGATTATGTAATGGCATTCATTTCATGGCTTTTCATCTGTCTTTCTGCAAAAGTAGGATTAGTTGGCTAAGTAGGGTTTGCTAGGTTTACTTTACATTTGAGTCTTCCTTTCCTTTCTGCAAGTAGAGTAGCCTTTGTAGAGTAAGCTTTCCTTTCTTTCATCACATATAGAGCTTCTTCTAGAATCCATAAAAGTTGGCTTGAGCTCCTAGTGATCTTGCGCTAGCTGACCAAGTGACAGCCTGTAGTAAGAACTAGTACTTGCGCATACAACACCGTTGCTTCCAAGTTTGTTACGAACTACCAAGTTGATAAAAGTAAAGTAGGAATCATAGGAGTTGCAGCATTATTGCTGCAATACTGGTGCTCACCACTTTTTGGAGCTGTTGCAGGGGAAGCATCAAAGTATTTTGTGATTATTGCTTTCTTCTATTTCTCTATTGCAACATTCTGCTAAGTAGTTTATTTTAGCAAAAGTAGAGTAGTTGTTTCTTTCAGTTTCCACATTTCCTCGCTTTCATTTTCAATTCTACAATTTCCATTTCAGCAAAAGTAGATTAGTCATTTCCTTGCTTTTAGTTCTACATTTCATTTGCTTTAATTTTCAATTCTGCAAATTTCATTTCAGCAACTTCATTTCAGCAAAAGTAGATTAGTTATTTCCTTGCTTTGAGTTCTACATTTCATTTTCTTTCCTTTACAGTTCTGGAATTTCATTTTAGCAAGTTAATTCTAGTTAGTTGCAATTCGTTTGTTCAATGAATTTCAGTTTTGTAGGTACAGGAAGTGAAAAAACAAAAACGAACCAAAGTATTTCTTTCCATGCCTCGTAGGAACAGAGATAATTTAGGAAAATTCTTTCCCAACACCCCCACTACATCACATAGCCACCCTTTTGTCTTCTTTAGTGGCAGTGATTAAGAAGAACCTTTAGGTGAACAACCAGAGACATTTGAAGAACCTATAGGGAAAGAATAAGAAGAAAACATCCCTCCTGAGACAATGGTTGAAAACAAAAATGCTAGGGGGACTGGAGAAATAATAGAGGGTACCCTTCCCATCTGGAAGACCAATGGGGACACCAAAATGAAGAACATAATCCCTTCAGTTCTACCTCACTTCCATGGTTTGACTATAGAAGATCCTAACACCTTTTTGTTTGAGTTTGTTATTATCTGTCGAACCTATGACTATGCGGAAGATGAGCAAAAGTTGCACTATTTCCTTCTACTCTCAAGGATGAAACATTGCACTGGTTCATGGGGTTACCCGACAATAGCATCACAACTTTGGCTCAGATGCAGCAGGTCTTTAATAACAAATACCAAGACTACTATAGATCAAAAGATACCAAAGAAGAAATCTTTCAGATGACCATGGGAAGTGATGAATCCTTGGAAGATTATGAAGAGAGGTTCCAGCTTAGTTACAAAAGGGCCAGGTGTACACTTGACCCTGAATCTCTAAATTTGGTCCTACTCAGGCGAATTCCAGAAGACCTTCTAGACACCATTAATTTACTGGCTAGGGGAGACATCTACCAACTACCTTATGAGGACACAAAGACTATCTTTAGAAATCATTCTAGAGTAGCACGAAAGAGAGGTAGGGGGAGTCAACCCATAGCCAGTATCTCCTCATCTAATTCATCCATCAAAGGTGAACTTGGAAACATGTTGGAAGACTTTAAGAGTGATATGTTGTAGACTCTTGCCATGCAAATGGATACCTTGCATATAAAAAGGAAACAAGAGGAAGCAGAGAGGGCTTTGGCCATTTTTTGTCCTAGGCGCACCAGGAGGCGTCCTAGGAATGAATGCCCATTGAACTCTATAGAGGTTTGTTCAGTCTGTGAAGAAGATCATTCTATAGATAAGTGCCCTTCCTTGCACGGACTTAAAGCTATATACCAAGGGGTCGAAGGAGCCACTGAACCGCTCTATTTCATAAACCAGAGGAGACCACATGGACCTAGACCATACCAGCAGGGGATGCAAGGGACATCCCAGGCATACTACAACCCCAACCAAGTCACTTCCATACCTTCTTGGGGCCCTCCTGCTCATCCTTCCTGGTCCCGGCCTCCTCCTTGGTCCTATCCATCTCAGTATCATGCCTAAGAGGTCGCTCATTCATTTCAATCCTATGCTCAGCCACAACCTCAGTGGAATGCAACTCATCAAGGGTGGAGGCCCCAATACAACTCTCCTCCTGCTCTTTTTCCTCCACCACCTACTCAACCAGAACCATTGCCTACTGCTCCACCAAGGCAACCCCAAATGCCTACCCAGCCAAACCCGAACCCGAACAACAGACATGCTCAACAAGTATATAGTGGAGAACCATCATGCCCAACTTATGTTGTGGAGATTCAGGATATTAACCTCTGATCTAGGAAGGTTCTCCCAAATATCCAACCTTCCGTAAGGAGGTTGAGGAAGATAAAGAGGAAAGTGAACCTAAAGCAATTCCACCCTTTCCTGAGAGACTATCCAGGACAACATATCCCACCCCAGAAGAAACTGAACTTCTGGGAGAATTGAAATATTTATGTGTAAAGATACCACTTCTCGAAGCAATAAAGGATGTGCCTATATACAATAGGATGATCAAAGAGAATTACTTTAGGCTTCTAGGTAGGCGCAAGAGAGATGCCCCAACCATCAATGTCATAGGACAATTGTCCGACCTAATGTTCGAGTAGGTAGTCTGTCCAAAATATCTGGACCCTGGAAGCCCAGTGGTTGATCTCCACATCAATGGCACCATGATCCCACATACCTTGATTGATCTGGGAGTTGCCATTAATGTGATGAAAAAGGACACCATGCTTAAAATTAACCTCCAGGGCTCCTTGAGGAAGACCACAACAGTACTGCAGCTAGCAGACCACTCCACCGTGACCCCTGAAGGGATTGTGTAAGATGTGATGGTCTCCATTGATTCTTGGGAGTACCCTGCTGATTTCCTAGTTCTCCAATCGAAGGCAAAGCTCACTGGGTATCCTCTCATCCTGGGGAGACCCTGGTTTGCCATTGCCGATGCCTACATCATCTGTTGAGTTGGGAACATGACCATCAAGAACGGACATATGTCCAAGTAGTTAATCCTATACACTCCTACCCAACCCTTGCTAGAACATGATCTACCTTTCTATTTGGAGGAGAAGGATGAGGATGAAGTCTATTCTACACCACTTTGTACATTAGAAACTGTGATGGGGGGAAAACAGCAAAATGAGGATGATATCATTGAAAATTTAATTCAGAATCCACCCCCCAATACCTTACTATTAGAAGATATAGTGAAAGAAACCCAAAAAAATCCCTTAACTGATCTCTATGTGGCCGACCCAACCTATCTCCATGTTAAGAATGTAGAGTTCATCCTAGAAAGAACCTTGAAAATCAATTCATCCCTATCCACTTCCCAGGAGAAGGAGTTGTGCAGCTTATTGAGAAAACATTTAGATGCCTTCACCTGGAGTTATAAGGAGATGAAGGGAGTGCACCCTTCAGCATGTACTCATCATATATACATTAAGGAAGATTGCAAACCAGTCAGGCAGCCTCAAAGGAGGATGAATCCATCCCTTAAAGACATTGTTAAGGAAGAATTGCAAAAAATACTTGATGCAGGATTCATTTACCCCATCTCTAACAGTGAATGGGTCTCTCCTTTGGTGCTAGTGCCAAAGAAAAATGGTAAGTGGAGAATCTCTGTCGATTATCGGGAACTAAACAAAGCCACTAAAAAGGACCATTTTCCTTTGCCTTTCATAGATCAAGTGTTAAATGGTCTGGCGGGGAAATGTTTTTTCTCCTTCCTAGATGGGTTTAGCAGGTACAATCAGATTCAAGTCAGCCCAAAGAACCAAAATAAGACCACTTTCACTTGTCCTTGGGGTACCTTTGGATATTGGGTCCTTCCTTTTGGTTTCTGCAATGCTCCAGCCACTTTACAGAGAGCAATATTGAGTATATTTTCTGACTTGGTTCATGATGCAGTGGAAATATATATGGATGATTTTACTCCTTATGGGTTTAACTTTCAAGAAGATTTATCTAACCTAGGAAAAGTCTCAAACAAGTGTATTGAAAAGAACCTGTCCCTCAGTTTGGAAAAATGTGAATTTTTGATGACTAAAGGGACTGTGCTAGGTCATGCAATATCTCAACAAGGATTGGAGGTGGACCCCAACAAAATCTCCATCATCCAAAGGGTCCGACCTCCTCAAAAGGTGAGAGATGTCCAAAGTTTCCTAGGCTTAGCTGGATATTATAGAAGACTCATTAAAGATTTCAGTAAGTTAGCCTCTCCGTTGTTTGGTCTTTTAGGAAAAGATTTTGAATTCATATGGACTGAAAACTGTCAAGAAGCCCTAGATACCTTGAAAAGCAAACTTGTGACTGCCCCAATTTTGAGAGGCCCAAGCTAGGCCTTACCTTTCCACAGTCACACAGATGTTTCGAACAAAGCAATAGGAGCAGCGTTAGGACAAATTGATGAAAAGTTACCTTATGCCATATACTTTATAAGTAAAAATTTGTCAAAGGCAGAGTTAAATTACACCGTAACCGAGAAGGAACTCCTAGGTGTAGTACATTCCTTAAACAAATTTAGACATTACATCATAGGCTATCAAACCTTTGTACACACTGATCATGCTGCAATTAGATATTTAATGAAAAAAACCAGATGTAAATGCTCGCATTATTAGATGGTTTCTTTTACTGCAGTTGTTTAATTTGATCATTGTTGATAAGCTTAGTAAAGAAAATGTTGTTGCTGACTTTTTGTCTAGAGTAAATTTGTCCACAGGTGAAGAAGGAATGGTGGATGATCAAATGCCAGATGAACACCTATTTTCTATCTCAGTACTCTCTCCATGCTTTGCTGATATAGCAAACTAATTGGTTTCAGCATAGTTCCCACCACACATGTCCTCAAAGGACAAGAGAAAGATCATGTGGAAAAGTGCCCCTTTCACCTGGATTAGGGGCAATCTCTTCAAACTTGGCCGAGATAAGATCTTGAGAATATGTGTCATGGAGGAGGAATCTTTTGATATTCTCCTGACTTGTCATGATGGGTCTTGTGGAGGCCATTTTGCAGCAAAGAGGACTGCCTTCAAAATATTGCAAGAAGGCTACTATTGGCCCACTCTTCATCAAGATGTGAGGAGATATACTAGCCAATGTGATCGGTGTCAAAGGATGGGGAAACCTACTCCAAAGGATGAGATTCCCATGCAACCTCAAGTGACCTTTGAGCCATTTGAGAAGTGGGGCATGGACTTTGTGGGTCCTATCAACCGTCCTTTGAAACAGAAGCAATACATCATTGTGTGCACCGATTATCTGACAAAATGGGTAAAAATAGAAGCAATCAAAGTAGCAACAAAGGAAAAAGTAGCTAAGTTTTTGAGAGAAAACATATTTTATAAGTTTGGGTATCTAAGGGAAATGGTCACAGACCAATGCAGTTAGTTCACTTCCAAGTTGATTGAAGACCTGTTCACACATCATAAAATCAAGCACAGGACTTCCACCCCTTACCATCCACAAGCCAATGGGTAGGTGAAAGTCACTAATAGAGATTTGGAAGGAATTCTGACCAAGGTAGTGAGCAGCAGTAGAAAATATTGGCCGGATAGACTAGTTGAGGCCACCTGGGCCTATAACACAACATGGAAGACCACCACAGGGTTTACACCCTATGAAGTGGTCTATGGGAAGAAGGCTTTGCTATTAATAGAATTTGAATACAATACACTAATAATGGTAGCTCATCTGGACCTAGACCTCAGCCATGCACAGAGGGAAAGACTACTCCAACTCAATGGATTAGGTGAACAAAGATTGCAGGCCCTTCTCCACACAGAGGTAGTTCAGCTTCAGAGGAAGATATGGCATGACAAAAATATCAAGGAGAAGCAATTACAAGAAGGAGATTGGGCACTACTCTATGACTCAAGGTATAAAGAATTCAAAGGCAAGATGAGGACAAGATGGCTGGGACCCTACACTATGGAAAAATGCAATGACAATGGTTCAGTTTTGATCAGAACCATTGATGAGGAAGCCATCCCCATGCTTGTCAATGGACATAAGTTGAACATTTACAAGAAGCCCCTCTCCAAGCAAGAGTTCATTGAAGATATGAATAAGACAATGATGGTAGTGGAGTAGGTCTTAGCCTCCACTTGACCCACTCATTGAATAAGCAGAGAAAAAGAAAAAAATAATAAGGACTCAAGTGAAAACCTCCATGAGGCTCTTGAGTCCCATGATTGGGTTGAAAACTTCTTTTGAGGCGACCTAGTGATGACAAAAACAAAAAAAGAGAGAGAATAAGATCCCTGGGTGAAAAACTTCCTTGGAGGTGCCCGGGGCAGTCAATTACGGTGAAAACCTCCTTGAGGCGCTCTAGTTGTCTTTCAAAAAAAAGAAGAAGAAGAAAAAAAACAGAGAAAAGAAGGAAAAGAGAATTGATTGTTAATGTGCATTGCAGGTTACAGGTGGACCACAAGGAGCAAGAGAAGATGCCACAGAGCCTATTTCATCTCCCCCACACTCTTCTCCATCATTTTTGACCTTTCTTCCACCCCACTATGTTTTTTTCTGGAGGCTCCTGTAGAAGTCACAGAGATTCAGAAATGGTTCCAAGCAGTTTGAGGGGTTGGGAGGTTTTATGAAGAGCATGTAGACCCTTCTATATCTATCCACCCTCCTTGCCATCCATCCCACACTTGCACCACCTCATCATCATCATTTTTTTCCTTCCTGTTGAAAAAACACAGAAACCAGTTTTTTAGAAAAAAAAACAAAAAATAAAGGGAGCAACACAAATCTCACTTTCAGCTTACCAAGTACCTCTCCATATTCATCAAAATCTCTGGCATAATCCTTATAGCTTCTAGCACAAAAATAAGCTAAATATTTTAAAGGGAGAAGCAGCTACAGGAGCTCTTGTAGGAATTCTTGTAGCAGCTGATCCCATTAAAATCAAGCCACAACAGCAAAAGAAATGCAACCATGGGATTGAAGGGGACATATGAAGCTAGATCCAACCAAAGGATACTTGCACAAAGAAAAAAAGCCACACATTAGGAAGCAGAGAGCATGCAATAGAGGAGATACAGGCATGCAACAACTGAAATACAAGCATGCAACAACAAAAGGAACCAAAATGCCTCACAACACTTACATTCGAATCGCAGGTGAGTGACTAACCCTCTCCTATGTTGCATCTGTGTAATTGGAAAATATGAATAAGTGAATGAGATGGTTAGGGTTGAACGAGAAAAGGTGGCCAATTAACTGGCCACCCTCATCTAGTTGACTGCGCTCATCGGGAGATGCCACCACACGTGTGCCTAGTCAACTCAGAGAAAAATCTAAAGGACAAACAACGGAGGGTATGAAAACTCTGATGCAATGATGGGAGGTGATTGCAAGAAATATCCATGATGACAAGGCAGTGGGGACCAATGGTCCAAATATGGCAACGTACATTTTTTCCAGCTCACTCCATCACCGGAAATATCTCAAAGAGGAAATAAGTACTCCTCCTCGAAACTCCACCACCATTTCTTCCATTTCATCCTCATACACTTAGCTATAGCAAGCTCTTTGTCACCACCATAGCCTCAAAGCCATCATTCTCCATCACTTTCATCCATCTTCCTGCTATCGACGTTCTACAGGAGCACCTATAGGAAGTTCTACAGGAGGGGCACTAACCTATTTTTAAGGAGAAAACACAGGGTTTTTGCTCGATTTTTGGATTGAGGAGGTAGGTTCTATGCATAATCACCTTGATTATCAATATGTGTAAGGAATGACATAATTTTAAGGCGGAATTGAGTCCATAGAAGAAGAGGAATTACATAAAAAAAATTCTTCTTGTTTTCTTAAAAAACACAGTTTCCTCTATTTTCCTGTTTCTTCAAAATTCTTGTCTCCATCTCTACCTTGGGTGTTAAAAAGGGGTATAGGCACAATGAAAGCGGGATTAATGAGGAAGGACCTCACAAATTCAACCAGGCTCCATGAAAATCCTGAGGTAGTAGCCATTTTCACCAGAGGAAATTGGATGCCATTTTTTGAGAAATTCCGAGGGTATGATGAAGAAGTGTCTCAAGAGTTTTCCCTTTCTTTAGTCCCTCACTCGAGGACCCATGCCACTGTTACTTTTAAAGGTATCTCAATGGAAATCACCCCAGAATTTATCAGTACTTTTACCACCCTTCCTCTTCGATTACCTTGGAGAAAAGATGAAAATCCAATTGGACAATCTGCCAAGAAAAACTTCTTCCAAAACAATGAACATCCTATAGAAGACAAAAATGGAATTAGAAGGACAAGCATACTTTACCATTGGGATGAGGTCAGTTACCAAATTATCAAATATATTTCCTGTGAAGGGAGGTATATAATAGTTTATGGCTACTGTTACACTAAAATTTGTCACCATGACTATCTGTAGTTAATATGGCTCCATCAATAGTCATATTATCCTCCTTGTCAAGCCTCATACCTCTACTCTTCATGTCAAACTTCAAAAAGATAGAAAGTCAGTTAAAAACATGTTTATCTCTGGGTACGCAGGTTCTCTCTACCTTGCCTGCGTGTACGCACTCCAAACACAATGTACCTGCGTACTTGTATGCTCTGTAAGCCAAATGATGGGTGCGTACCGCTGTAAAGGTCAAAAGGCGCGAGTTTCATCTTTAAAAAGTTACTTGTGGTCACTTCTAG
>APFE030534853.1:146526-207159 GCA_000404065.3 Pinus taeda | reverse complement strand
TAGATTATTAATCTTAATATAATAAAAATAATAATAAGATTAAATTTATTAATATAATTTTGGCCTAGGTCCTAGAGTTAAAAATAGCCGTTAGGTAGCCGTTGGAGTCTCTGCTCTGTCTATTTAACTTGCTAGGCCAGATCTGTTTCTTCAACTTGTGTTGATGATGAATCACACTAGTTGGTTTGAAACACGTCGACAAAGGTTTTTTTCATGTGATTTACGCCGAAGCTCTTCTTATAACTATGATGAATCACAGAAGCCTCAATTCTACAAATGATTAAGGTCGCCAGAATAATATTCATCGTTATCTTGAAGATGGGAACGATGGTGGTAATCTTCCCATGGTGTCTCTCCTATCATCATTGACTGAATGATTCCTTCGTCTGTAGAATGTACATGAGACCAAGGATCATAAGAGGTGCCATATTCTAAAGACCTATCTATCCAAACACTTGATGAGTGTTGATTTTGGTTTGCCACCCAGGCCAAGAAAATTGATTGCTAAAAAATTTCTATGGGGCTTGGAGGCAATACTTGGTGATGATCCATGCTAACAAAATGTTTGGAAATCTTCTTAATCTTTTCTGATGTATAAGATACAATATTACAGGTTTCCACCATGGCCACTTCTGCCAGATTTCTTCGAGGCAGGAGGGAAAAAGTACCCATTAAGGCAGGGTCTTTTAGGAGTCCTACTCCAACATTTTGAAGCGATTGAGAGCTTCCACGGATCATTAGGATGCTTCCCGTAGCTTGTGAACTGTTGGGGAAAAAGGTTAGTTGGTCAACGATTGTAATTTTTCCTTGGAAGGGAAATGCAATATGTCTAAAATATGTTGACACAACAGCTACCATAGCATAAATCCAAGGCCTTCCAAGTAGGATATTATAATCGAGGTTTCCATTGATAACTTCAACTTCAATTTCTACTGTCTTGCCCTCCAGTTCCACTTGCCAGTTACTTAATATCCCATATGGCGTGTATGTTCTTCCATCAAACACTTTTAATGTCGTTGATGATCGTGACAAGGGTGGTGAGCCTAAAGTTTTCCAGTAGCTCATTAACATAATACAGGTAGATGTGCCCTCATCAATGATTGTTCGATGAATAGTTTTGTTGAGAGCTTTTACCTGTATAAGGAAAGTGAGTTGGGCCGGTAAATAAGGTTCATATCCTTTGTCGTTAAAGGCCACAAGATTAGAATCTCTTCGGTTAATCCCACCTATTGCTGATAATAAAGCTTGCTTTTGGGCGGGGCAATTCTATAGTACTTCAAGTGTCGACATAGTGGATGGGGATTGAGCCAGATCCTCTACTATATTATAATTATGTGCTACTCAAGCACGAGGATTAAATGTCTATTTATGTGCTACTCCCTTTGGCGGCTTTATTGTTAGTTCATGAATGATGGGTGGCACAACTTCTGATGAAGTTGTTGTTGAACTACTAGGTTAATCTGTAGCTTTGTTGTTCGACATCTGCGGATTCCCGTAATCTTTGTTCCTCATCGATATCAAAGCATCATTTTGATGCTTCGAGACAGATAACATAAGCACTTGGGATGCAGAAGTATGATTAATAGCAACCAGATTAGTTTCTGGGTTTGGAAATAGACCAGTCAATACTACTGAGGTGCTCGAAGTTTTTAAAAATTTCTTTACCTTAGCTCAATGTGAGCAATCTTTTTTATAATGGTCCTCATTGCATATGAAACATGGATGATTAGGTTTCTTTTGCCCAATAGGGTTTTTAGAAGATTTTTCAGAAGGTGAATCTTCCATTTTATTCTCTTTTTTTTCCCTTTCTTCTTGCCCCCTGGTTGCTTCAGTTCTTTGCCTTTGTTGGATGACATAGCATTGACCTCCAAGGCAGAAAGTTTGTCATTTGCTTTTTTACTAGAAACTGCAAGGGATTTACTAGTTTGAGCCTTTTCGGTTTGCATACTTGAGGTACCAATCATGCCATCAGTAGCATGAGAGTCCATGTTTGATTAAGGAGGGGGAGGAATGGAAAATTCCAGTCTAGGAGCATTAGTAATTTTTTCATAGAGCATGCAAGACTGAGTATATATCAAGTCTAAATATTGCGCATGAGCAATAACTTACTCTTCAGTCACAACTCCTCCTTTCACCACATCTTCTATAATAGAAGGTAATAATGACTTAATAAACCACTCAGCTAGAAGTTGATCAAGAACATACATTTTTACCATTCGACGATGATGTTGCCACTCATGAATATGATCAGATATGTGTGTGGCTCTTGTCTGTTTAAAGTTGGTAAGAAGTTCTGTTCCCGTTTCGTACCTTATGGGTAACTGAAAGTGGGTTAAAAAGGTAGTGGCAAGGACACTGAAGTTATCGAATGAAGCTCTAGGCAACTCAATGTACCATTTTGCTGCTAGACCAGTTAGTGTTCACTGAAAAAGATGAAGCTTAATCGAATCATAATTGAGGGTGTTGGATGGACACCACAATTGAAAGGTCATTATGTGATTCAATGGATCTTCACCCAGAATTCCATTGAATTTAGGAATATCTAAGAGAAGTTTATGCGGAATCACTGGCCACCAAGGGGCGTAAGTAATTGGATCATTCATTAACCGGTTCAAATTAGGTAATTCCAGAGTTGCTACAAAGGGCGACTGTTGATTCAGGTTTGGCGAAGTATACCCAGGATATAATGAGATCACCTAAATAGTAGGTCTTTGCATACCAGCATACTGTTTCTAATGCTAATAAGTTTGATGGGCATAACCATTATTGTATGGTTGTTGATAACCACTTTGAAAATGCAGTTGTCCATTACCTAAAGCGCCTTGTTGCTCAAGTCCTCCGTAAACTTGCTGGAATTGGGGTTGTTGATATTGCACCAACGATGGTTATTGAACCATTTGATGTTGCCCAATACTGGATGATTGACCAAGATGTGGAGTCATAACACCTGTTTGAGCCTGAGTCATTCCGGTTAAGGAAAAACTAATATGAGATTGTGGCAGAGTCGTAGAGACAAGAGGTTGTTGTACTGCGACCTGAGAAATTTGGGGTTGACATACAATAGGTTGTGCTTGTACTTGTGAAACAGTTACAATAGCATGTGTAGTGGTAACATTTGACATAGGTTGGGTTGGTTGTATTGAATATACAACCCTTGGTTGTTGAGGCAATATTGGTATCCAACCACCGGACGTAATTCCAGTTTGAACTAAATTTTGTTGTGAGATCTCATACGGTTGTTCTCTAGGAGGGAACAATGAAAAAGCATACTTCCCCCCGTATGGTGGTAATCCAGTGTTCAAAGGATAGATGGGTCTTTGAATACTGGGCTTCCCATATTGAAACTGGTATGCAGGATCAATTTGCTGAGCTTCAGCATAAGAAATGCCAGATAGGGTCCTGGAAGAACCAATGGGAATAAACCATGTCATTGAAAGATTCCATGGGTGGACTCCATCTAGTGATTGATAACTAGTTGGGATAGATCTAGGAGTGGTGGCAGGAAGTTCTGCTGCTGCTGCATCGGATGACACAGTCCTAGATGTTGATGGTTGTTTAGACATATTTATTCTATCCAAAAGATTTCCTAGCGATTCGACAGGAACTTGCGATGAAGGATGATTGAAAGAACTAACTTCAGGAATAGAAGGATATAAGTGGATCCCAACTCCAAAATGCGATGGAGTACTAGATGGAAGATCATCTACAACTTCTTCTGTAGAAATCAGACCAGGTGGAAGAGGTAGACCGTCAGGTCCATAAAATATTTATGGGGCTGAAGAAGGTATAGCTTCTGCAGTGACAGATACTGGAGGGGTGATACCTTCTGAATTCTGGAACTCAACTCCCAGATGTTCAGGTGAGTGAACTTCAACTTCTGGATCAGCTCTAGATGGAGCTGTTTTAGGTATAGGAGCATCTACCATTACACTAGGATCAGTTCTAATGTTCTCTTGTAACTGTAGAACTTCTTCTGTAAAGGCAGTGTACCAGAAATGATCGGAGTAACTGTAGTCTCTGATGATGTTGAAACACAGGTTTCAAATAAACGAGGAGAGGTTGACTCAGTTAAACAAGATTGTTTCACCCAGAATGGTTTCATTTTTAGAGTCAAAGATGGTCAACTCTATAGCCTCCATGAATGATGGGGTTTTGATTGACTTTCTTCCACAATTTCAAATTACTTGATCAACTCAAAATTAAAAAGGGGAAAATGTTATTCCAAATTAAATGAATTTTATGACACTTTGACACAACTTTGCTTTTTCAATTTTTAAGAGTTGAGAAAAATTTAAAGGTGAATCTAGTTGCCTTCTATTTTTAATGAGCTTGAAGTGAAAAGTGCTCAGATGGACCTTTTCTTTTAAGGAGTCGAAAAGGAATGAAAGTAACTACTCTAGAAATCTAGACAGAGGGATTACCAAACCAATCGCAAAACTGCAATATACATCTTGGTGGTAAATTAAAGAGAAATTACCAAGGATTTTATGTATGGCAGTCAATCTTCTTGAATGCTATGTTCAGTGCATTGCAATCGATATGGCAACAGACATGGCTTCTTAAGGATAAAAGATATCAACCTGTTGTGGTATCCCAATATATACTCGACAGTATGGGGAGCACAAGTCCGTACTGGCACTTGTCGTATCAAAGAGGAGGAATCACCCAACCTTCGATGAAAATGATAGTTACCAGGCTTTACGATGTCGGAATACGTTGCTAGCATAGACTTCTAGATGTTGTACATTAGGTTCCAAAGCGTTTTTATGTTCATTGAGGTTTATTTTAGAGTTGATCTTTTTTAAGAAGTTTTCCTTTGAAGGTTCACCATGTGATGTAGATGTAAAATTCCCAAATATGCAATATAAAATGATAAATAGTCATTTGTTTTCTTTTAGCAATGAAAATCCTAGCTACTAAGGAAACAAGAGTAAAATTCTTTCAACATAGAGCAGAGAGCACACACTAAATGCACTTTTCCTAAATCATTTTCCGCATGCAGTCTAAATGAAAATGCACATGCATGTATTTTTTTTTCCATTCCCTTAATGTGAGAATGCCAAAAAGGAAATCTAAGTACAGATCTGAACTATTTTCTTCAAAACGACACTTTAACAATTTCTTTTCAAAATGAAAGGAAGACTAAGATGACACTTCCAATTTCGAATGGAAAACTGCTTTCGACACTTCAAATATTAAAAATTCAAATCAAATACAATGGAAAAAGTACAATCAACTATCTAGAAGAGGAATACTTTACGACACTCTTCTTTTCAACTCAAAATGACAATTACGACACTTCTTTTCATCAAAAATGACAATTCGATTAGGTTACTTTTGACAAAGGAGGACTACAAATGATGAAAAATAGATAAAAGACATTCACAAATCCTGATCAATGGAGGTTGAATAATGTAAAGAAGAAGGCTTCAACAATGATATATTGATCATAAGTAGCAAAACTACTGAATATAGCTTAAAACAAGGAAGAAGAAACAAAATTCCAGAGAGGGAAATAGTATCATTCAATCATCACACCTGTCCTTAAGGGAAATAGGGATGCATCTCACCTACAACACATGGGAAGTGTGTTGCATCCAAGCTGCCAGTTAGAGACAGTGTGATGCATCCAAGATTGGGTTTTGCTCAAAGTTTGTAGCTAGGTTCAATGATTTAGGCTGAGCTATGATAGGCAGTGACAACAAAGTATATGGGTATGATCTTATGAGGTTATTGTGCTACTACAAGGGCACTTAGGATGTTTGCAAGTCAGATGTTCAGTTCATAAACCAACCCAGAGATTGACTGAAGTAGTGTTGATCTACTTTTCACTTGCATAGCAAGAGCAGTTTGAAGGCTAGCTGGCTTAACTTCAGGCTCCGTTTGTAGTTTATAAAGCAAACAACAATAACAAAAAAACAAACTATTTGGTCCCCAGTGGAGTCGCCATTTTGTTTATGGGAAAACTAGTGTCTTTTCGATCTACTAGTCCCACTAAGATGAGTAGCTATCTTAGAAACAAACAATTCAAAGTGCTTCAATATTTCCTTTATGTATGATAGATAAGAGAGAAGCAAAGAGTACCAACTTGTATCATCTACTTGGCTCCTTGCTTGTTTCCTCTCTCCCTTGATAAAACTTGCCACTCTTCTCCTACTTGTCCTACTTTAGAGAATACATGTAGAGGTAAAGCAACAAAAAACTATCAAATCATCGAGATCTATGATATCACAAACAATGTAGAATTAGAAATACATTAACCATATAATTGCATCCACAAATAACAAGATCCACAAATACACGATTATATGGAGGAAAACTCAAAGAACTTTATTGATAGTAGAAATAGAAGAGAGGATTACAACCCAGCTATCCGATCCAGCATCATCCTCCCAGCATGCAAGCCCTCTTCACCTCATGAAAATCAAGATCACCCAACAATACAATGTCTATTCTGAAAGAGAAACCAAGAGAACTTCCTTACAGATTACAAAATTCCAACATTTAGATCTCTCAGATGAGGGATCAATTTATAGATATTTGTAGAGGGGTGAGTGAGCTTTTGGATTTTTGATTAGTGTCATTTAACTGATAGTTCTTGGTTCCACTTGGAGATTTCATGATCTCTTACTCATCCTTGGGCGAATTCCGAGTGGCAAGTGTCATATGAGAAGTTTCTAGATGATTCTATGGGTTTCCACCTAGAAAACTATCTCTGCCGTTTGTCTACTCTAAGTGGTTTTTCAGGTGGAACTCCTAGGAAATGATGTAATCAGTTGACCATGATCCTTTAGGGTCTGAAAAAACACTTTTAGGGTTTTGCGAGCCCTTGGTTTATCGACATATGTGATGGGGATTGTAGTGCCCAAATATGTCTATAAAAAAGCTATTGGGAGCTTCAGTGGTATAAGTAGAGAGGCCTAGGGCCTCTTTAGGAAATTAGTCAAATTTTTGAATTTTTGTTGTAGCTTTGCTCTGCTCAACTTCAAGCTTACTTTTGTTGATAGTTGCACGTAATCCTATTATTATTTTGATAATAAAGATGAGATACTTTTTGAGCTAGCACTAAGTTACCTCAGAGGGTTGAAGCTCTTGGGTTAGGGCCCAATCCAAGTAGCCAAGCTCCTCTTGTTTGTATTTATATGCTTTGTTTCAGTTTATGAATTAGTTGTTGTTAGATAAATTTCTTTCTTGGTTAAGAATAGGTCGTTTTTGATGATTTAGAAGGTTGTTCCCATTTGAGTTTTCTAGAGTTGGTTGAACAGTGATAGAAAGAAGATACAAAAAGGCCATCAACAGAGCCTTTGCCTCCTTTCCTCCCTTTGGGACCATGAACTGAGGCCAAGACCCTCTTGCTGCCACAATAACACAGATTTGCCTTCTCCATAGGAT
The DNA here is from genome assembly GCA_000404065.3 of Pinus taeda. NCBI lineage: Eukaryota > Viridiplantae > Streptophyta > Pinopsida > Pinales > Pinaceae > Pinus > Pinus taeda. Next base: position 199,767 of record APFE030534853.1, on the reverse strand, counting down.
TTCTAGTGTTGTAGTTTGTTAGAAGGTTAATGCTTTGCTTTAGATCTATTTCACCATGCTCATTTCTATCTTGCAATAAGTTTCCTTCCATGCTTTCTCTCATTATAGCATTTTTCATCATTTCTTTCCATAGCTCATAATCTAGATTAGCTTGATGCAAAATTTTGGTTTTTTGATGTACTTAGTTTCCCTGCATGTGTAATCTCCTTGTTTAATTTTTATGTCCTTTTGCAACAAATCTCTTTTGAGAACAAGTTAGCCAATCAACCATCACAATCTCTCTTTTTTCTATGCCCCACAGGTCGCCCAGAATTCATTTCAAATCTGCCTTAGTTTTCTGCACTTTTCCATAGACTTTCCTCTCTTTCCTTGAACAAATCCAACCATATTTCTCTCTCCTAATCATTCTTGATGGACCTTAGACACCTTAACACATCATTCTAGCCTTTAGCTACCCTTTCTACCTGCTTTCCTACCTTCAAAACCTCCAAAACTGCTCTCGGCATCCTCCTGTAGAGCTCTTGTTTATCCCCTGCAGCCTCCTGTAGATTTTCTTGTAGGCTTCTTTTTGAAGTCTGATTATGGGAAAGGACTCCAGAAGGCCACCTAAGCCCTCCTAGGACCCATCCACACCATACTAAACCTCTGAAAATCCAAAAATCTCCCTCCATCGCCACCTAATCGCTGCCACATTCACAACCAAATAAATTACATGCATGACAATTTCACATAAAAGTACATAAAAATCCAAAAAGATGTCTTTTTCTCATTTACTTCTAGAAATAGCTTGAGTAGATGTTGTTTACTTCCTAAGTAGGTAATGGCATTCATTTCATGGTTTTTCATCTGTCTTTCTACAAAAGTAGGATTAGTTGACTAAGTAGGGTTTGCTAGGTTTACTTTACATTTGAGTCTTCCCTTCCTTTCTGCAAGTAGAGTAGCCTCTATAGAGTAAGATTTCCTTTCTTTCATCACATATAGAGCTTCTTCTGGAATCCATAGAATTTGGCTTGAGCTTCTAGTGATCTTGCGCTAGCTGACCAAGTGACGACCTGCAGTAAGAACTAGTACTTGTGCATACAACACCGTCACTTCCAAGTTTGTTACAAACTACCGGGTTGATAAAAGTAAAGTAGGAAGCCCAAGAATTGCAGCATTATTGCTACAATACTGGTGCTCACCACATTCTATCCCAATATTTTGAATTCCCATGCTTATGGTACATTGCAATTTTGATTTTACCCAACATAATCAAACACATCAGAGCTAGAAATTTCTATTAAGAATTTTTCATGCTTCACTTTTGTAGTTGTATCGTTTCCTCTAGTTATCTTTAAGAAGCAATGACACTTTAACCATAAAACAGGTCAGTACAAATCTAATAGGTGGAGAAAAGTATTGTTGACACAAGATTACAACAATAAACTAGAAAATAATAAGACAAAACTTTGTAAATCGCGATACTAACTGGGAATATAGCTTCAACATAGTAATCTTCAATTGTGAGTGTACCATTCCGGGAGAAAAGGAATCCAATTCCTAGAAGCCAACAAATTATGTATGCCCCTTGTTTTCCCTGTAATTAATTGAACAATATTAGCACATGTAATTCCATTTAAAATATCTAAAATGATTCTATAAATATTCAAAGCAAACTTAATGTTACTCATTCATTTTTCTTTAATGCAAACAAAACTGAATATGCTAACATGTTTTTGAGCTAGAAAGTTCTGTAATTCGTTTGTCTAAAATCATTAATTATTGTCATGAATTTTTTTTAATGATCATGGAATGGGCCTATATAATAGTTGATAAAAAAAAATGCTTTTCAAAATATATTCCATTTTTCTAATTCAAAGTTAAATTTCCTTCTAGCTTATGGCATTCAACAAACCAAAATATTTTTCCTTTAACAAGTCACAGTTGAAATATATTACTAAACAAGTAGCTACGTAATGAATTTATTAGTGGAAGAATACTAATAAATCACAAATACATGTAAGAAATACCACTATGTCCTAGGCATGCCAAGTCTTTATCCTCTTGGTTGGAAATATTACTTCATGAAAACAACATATTTGACAGAGAACTTTTCTAAAACTAACCAATGCCAGTGTATCTGACAACAATGACATTTATATTAGCATGCCCTCAAAATGTGTGGAAGTATTAAACACGTGTCCTGCACTTCCCTATACATCTCTTTCTTCATGTCTTCATATGAAGCCCTCAAGTTCGATACTCTTGCAAGTACTACTACAAAGTTCTAGCTCTAAAGGCACTCAAATTTCAAATAGATGAATGGATTGTATCTTGGTTCTAAATGATAGACATAGTGATGGAAGCATCTGCTAATACTAATCTCGATTATATTTCTCTATGAAATGGAATTAAGGAAAATGTTTCTATAAAGCTTTAAGTCTAGCTCAACATGGAAAGAGAAACAAGGTTTGGCTTAAAATCAGGCAAGGATTAAGAGCTAATTCAGGAAATTTGGTCAAAAGAAAATAAATTGGACAAAACATTTATTTTTTAACTATCAAGTTTTACCCGATTCTTGCCCAAGGCCAAGTCAGATCTTAAGACAGTTATGCTCAAATCTGAGTTAGACCTTGAATTTTGTCCAATTTAAACTTTGACTCCATCTGATCTTCTCAGATTTAGATCCTAGCTTAGTCAAACTAGCCAAGTAAGCTCAGTTGAATCTGGTAACTATGGTTATAAGTATTTTTACTAGTTAAGGTAATAATGGCCCAAACGTGATATGGAAAATAAATACAATGTGATGAATCATTTCTTATGATTTAGGATTGATACATTTCAAATGATGGAAATGTTATGTTGTCATGTATGTATAGGGCTAAAAAGGATATGGTGAAATGTTCAAAGGCTGTAGACTATCACAAATAATGGTATGGTAATTCAAGACCAGTTGGCTTCCTATGATCAGTTTTGATTATACTTATAGGGCTATTTATTGCAGATGTGTGGGAAAAGGTATCGAAAGGTTTGCGTTAGGTCATTTTTTATTTCAGATATCAACCCTAATGAACAATTTACTTTTAGGCATATAACAACATGAGTTTCCAGAATTACTATACAATATTTTAGTGGCTTGTTACTCACTGCCTTGAGATCTTATTGTCAACATAAAAGGACAAAGTATAAATGTGTACTGGAAAAAGTGGTAATCTAATATGAAGCTTCCTATAAGTGTTGTTAGCTACCATTGGAATTATCTTATCATTGATTTGATTTTTACATTGGATGCAATGGTTTTCCATCTTGAATGAACTCCTTTTTTTATCAAATTCTACATGTGCTTTATAGCTGCGTAAAAGGTAAATTATTCTCAGGCGTCAATCACAGTGTAAAGTACTAAAACATAATTAATAAATTTGTAGTTCAAAAGATGCTACATTGTGACTTATTGAACTGATTCATATATTCAATCTTGGTCTAGCTTATCTTGATTTTGTAATGAGGACTATAACCAGATTCTATAAACAAATATATTAGGAATTGTTTGGGTAACTTCCAGATCTATAGAACAAATGCAAGAGGAATTTAAGTATTGTTTTTGTATGGCTTTAAGATGGTATCTTTTCCTTTTATGTCCCTTGCGAAAATGGGGTTTAATAAAGTCTTAATTAGTTGTTTTACTCAAAGTATGAGGATGGCTGAGGCTACAAAATACAGTCTTAATTATCCTTATCCTTATTCAAAATGTCCATAAATCTACAAAGTGAGTTTTCTATCATAGACAAACTCTAAGATTATGAGGTGTAGGTCTATCAAGAATTTATCATTTGTGTGTACTACCATGCATAGAGAGATACATAAACAAATATGATGAATCCTAAATAAATACAATGTGGACATCTCCCTCCACTTCAAAATTATAGCTTGTAAAGTTGTGCTTGCAAAGAAGAATGATAAGGAAAGAAAAATGCTTGTTACCAGAAATGAAAACGATTTCAAAATGAAAAAAAAAAATTCAATTGAACCTGGAGGTAAAATAATAACTTATTGTTCTAAATATTGAAACTGCAAACCTAATTTTTTTCAATATTTTGGCTGCCCACAATAAAAATTCATTACTACCCTTTGAATCTCTAACTCGACAAACAAATAACAATGTCAAAGCATATAACTTCGAAAAAGGACCCTCTAAAGCTATTGCAGTTGTCCACATTTTTGGACATAGGTTAGGTTTCGAATTGGCAAATGATTTAGTTTTTATGTAGTTGGATTAAAATGGCATCAAATCAATGTTGTCACCATAAAACAGCCCATGTACAAGGAATGTTTAGATGTTCCTGCGTAAGAAGTGACACCCTAGAGTGTTTCCCCTCTAAGAAGGACATCTCCCAAATGTCCCCTATTTGGAAGAGATGCCTTAAGAGATGGAGGGCATCACCAACATCCTCCAGGGTGTCCACTCATATATAAAATGTAACAAGGAAGAACAATTTTCAAGCCACTTACCTTTAACTCGTGAAATATACACAAAATTCCATAGACAAGCATAAAAATTTAGAGATTGTGAAAATGTTGTCTAGTCTTCTAATCTAAACTAGGTGTAAAAAAATGACAAGAGATTACCCATCAAATATCCATGCATCCATATGATCTCACACATTCCAAATATAATTACCCATATCTCCGTTGTAGCGCTTCTGTATGCCTTCAAATTTTATTACAGTCATAGGATGAGCCATATGAATTCTAGGTGCTTTTCAATTATCTCTCTTCAGCGATAACTCTTGAAGCTAACATGTCCCTGCATAAATTGAAGAACATGCCATAAATCATATCATGTATGTACCATTATTAAATCAACAATTTCCACTTAAAAAATAACTCATAAAGAGAAATATAAAATAAAGGAACAATTTTGGGCCACTTCCCTTTAACTCATGAAATATAGACAAAAATCCATAGACAAGCATAAAAATTAAGAGATTGTGCAAAATTTGGTTGGTGTTCTAATCTAAACTTGATGTGAGAAAATTCCAACTGATTACCCATCAAATATCCATGCATCCACATGATCTCACACATTCCAAATATAATTACCCATAGCTACACTACAACACTTCTACGTTCATTCAAATTTTATATATTCATAGGATGAGCCATATGAATTGTAGATTCTTTTCAATTATCTCTCTCCAATGGTATCCACTCTTATAGCTAACCTAGACCTACATAAATTGAAGGACATGCCATAAATCATATTACCTATGCTTCCATTATTAAGTCAATGATTTCCACCATCCAAGGTTGGAAGGAAGAAACTCTGATAGGGTCTCTGGCCACTCCTATGGAACTAGGAATCAACTAATAACTTTGTAGTGGCCATGAATTCATAATAGAAGAGGCATGTGAAACATTCATTGATGATTGTTGATAAGGAACTCAAATGGATTCCATAGTAATGACATAACCTTAACAACATAGCTAATGCCATATAACAAAACTATCAAAAATGTTGATTGAAAGAAAACCAATTCTCAACTTTGAATGAAATAAAATATATGATAGCTGACATTGATCCTAAATTTCAATAACTTCAAAGTTACATCAGACATGCCCATTGAAATAGGGAACCTATTACCAAAAATTATGGATCATTGAGCAATTTTGCTCAAACTATAGTTGGATTTGTAGTTCACTGATGAAACTAATGGAGCATTAAACATCCACGAAGACTCCATTCTCATGTCATCTTCCCTACATCCCCCTTAAAGTGCATGTGCCAAAAAGAGATGATGTCAGGTGCAAGTCGCGACAAATTTAGGGAGAAGCGTTCCACATCCTTGGATGGCATGTATCAAAAATAGATGAGACAAGTCCCGCAATATTTTGGAAGGAGAGTCACACCTGTTCAGTGATGAAGCCAATGGAGCATTAAAAATCCACCAAGATTTCATTCTCATGCCATCTGCCCTATAACCCCTTCAAAGGGCATGTGCCAAAAACAGATGATCACAGGTGCAAGTCCCAAGAAATTTTGGTAGAAGAGTTCGACATCCTTAGATGGCATGTGTCAAAAATGGATGAGGTTGGGTGTAGGTCCAAAGATATTTTGGAAGGAGAGTCACACCTCAAACTTGACATTAAATACAAATTCGATCCATGTTATATAGTGCATCCCATAAACCTTGGAATGTGTTTCTTGAAGCTACTTCAGAAGAAAAGCGAAAGAAAATAGAAATGTCAATTGTGCCAACTAGAAAAATTATCTCTTTTCCTATAACAGAAACACATAGAATACACATCTAAAGCCATGGATTAGCTACAGGTTGAACGCTTGCAACAATAATCAAACAGATTCCAAACCCTATAAGCATGATACCCATGATAATGCAGGGAACAAAATCTTTACAAATGTCAGTCAGGATATTGTGGTTGACAAAATCTTATGAAACATTGATCATGATAATGCAACAAAACTAATTCCAGTGATAATAATCATTGTTATTGTGATAAAAAGGGTGGTTAGAGGCATTGAGATCAAGCAATTGAAAGTTGTTAAGAGTTAGTGGATTACGTGAACCCAGTTGACATCCACACAGGAAAGGTTCCTTCACTTGGAAAACAAAAGAAGCAAACAATCCCTTATAATAGTAGAGAAGCTTGATAAATTTATGGTAAGTGAATTCTCTTTGAGAATCCTCTTTAGAGCACAAAAGTCATCCAATGCTCCATTTATATTTGAAAAATTGCAATGCACAAACTTTATGGAGGGTAGAAGGCCACCTGAGAAGAGGTTATAAAATGTTCATCCTGGAAATGTTAATGCTACTATGAGAAAAAGGGTGGCTAGAGGAATTTGGATCAAGCAAGTGAAATTTGTCAAGAGTTAGTGGATTACGTGAACCCAGTTGACATCCACAGAGCAACAATTCCTTCAAATGGAAAACAAAATTAAAAAACAATCCCTCATAATAGCAGAGAAGTTTGATAAATTTATGGTAAGTGATTCCTATTTGAAAATGTGAGTGGCTGAGATCAACTTATAATTTCCTAGGGGTATTCTTGCTCCCACCCCTCCCTAAGTTAGAAGCCCCATTAATTCTAGTCGACACTAAATGGCTCCTTGACATTGCCAAGTCTGCTGACCTCATTCCTGAAAAAGGATTCCTTGCATCAGTGGCATTAACTGATGCAAAAGGATTTGTAATGTTCATGACTTCAACAAGGACAACGCAAAGTGTTTCCTCTCTAAGAAGGACATCTCCTAGATGTCCCTTATTCGGAAGTGATGCCCTAAGAGATGGCACGCATTACCAACATCTTATAGAGTGTCCAGTCATATATAAAATGTAACAAGGAAGAACAATTTTCATGCCACTTCCCTTTAACTCGTGAAATATAGATGAAAAGCCATAGACAAGCATAAAAATTAAGAGATTGTGCAAAAGTTATCTAGTCGTCTAATCTAAACTCGGTGTGAGAAAATGACAAGACATTACCTATCAAATATCCATGCATCCATATGATCTCACACATTCCAAATATAATTACCCATAGCTGCATTGCAGTGCTTTTGTGTGCCTTCAAATTTTATTAGAATCATAGGATGAGCCATATGAATTCTAGGTGCTTTTCAATTATCTCTCTTCAGCGGTATCCACTCTTGAAGCTAATCTGGGCTTGCAAAAATTGAAGGACATGTTGTAAATCATATCATGTATGTACCATTATTAAATCAATGATTTCCACTTAAAAAATAACTCATAAAGAGAACTGTAAAATAAAGAAACAATTTCTAGGCCACTTCACTTTAACTAATGCAATATAGACAAAAAGCCATAGACACACATAAAAATTAAGAGATTGTGCAAAAGTTGGTTAGTGTTCTAATCTAAACTTGATGTGAGAAAATTACAGGAGATTACCCATCAAATATCCATGCATCCACATGATCTCACACATTCCAAATATAATTACCCAGAGCTACTCTGCAGCACTTATGTCTGCATTCAAATTTTATATATTCATAGGATGAGCCATATGAATTCTAGGTTCTTTTCTATAATCTCTCTTCAATGGTATCCACTCTCGAAGCTAACCCGGGCCTGCATAAATTGAAGGACATGCCATAAATCATATCATGTATGCCTCCATTATTAAATCAATGATTTCCACCATCCAAGGTTGGAAGGAAGAAACTATGATTGGGTCTCTGGCCACTACTATGGGATTGGGAGTCAACCAATAAATTTGTAGTGGCCACGCATTCATCATAGAAGAGGCATGTGAAACATTCATTGATGAATGTTGATAAGGAACTCAAATGGATTCCATAATAATGACATAACCTGAATAACATAAATAATGCCATATAATAAAAATATCAAAAATGTTGATTGAAAGAAAACCAATTCTCAACTTGAAACAAAATAAAATATATGATAGCTAACATTGATCCTAAATTACAATAACTTCAAAGTTACATCAGACATTCGCATTGAAATAAGTAACCTATTACCAAAAATTTCGGATCATTGAGCAATTTTTCTCAAACTATAGTTGGAGCTACAGTTCACTAATGGAACCAATGGAGCATTAAACGTCCACCAAGATTCCATTCTCATGCATCTTCCCTACAACCCCCTCATACTGCATGTGCAAAAAATAGATGATGATAGGTGCAAGTCTCGACAAATTTAGGAAGAAGGGTTCCACATCCTTGGATGGCATGTATCAAAAACAGATGAGACAAGTCCCACGATATTTTGGAAGGAGAGTCACACCTATTCACCGATGAAGCCAATGGAGCATTAGAAATCCACCAAGATTCCACTCTAATGCCATCTGCCCTACATCCCCCTCAAAGGGCATGTGCCAAAAACAAATGGATGTCATGTGTCAAAAATGAATGAAGCTGGGTGCAAGTCCCATGATATTTTGGAAGGAGAGTCACACCTCAAACTTGAAATTAAAGACAAAGTCAGTCCATGTTATACATTGCAGCCCATAAACCTTGGAATGTGTTTCTTGAAGCTACTTCAGAAGAAAAGGGAAAGAAAATAGAAATGTCAATTGTGCCAACTAGAAAAAATTATTTCTTTGCCTATAACATCAACACATAGAATACACCTCTAGGGCCATGGATTAGCTACAAGTTGAACTCTTGAAATGATAATCAACCAGATTCCAAACCTTGTAAACATGCTACCCATGATAATGCAAGGAACAAAATCTTTACAAATGTCAATCAGGATATTGTGGTTGACAAAATCTTATGAAACATTGGTCATGATAATCCAACAAAACTAATTCCAGTGATAATAAGCACTGCTACTGTGAGAAAAAGGGTGCTTATAGGCATTTGGATCAAGCAAGTGAAAGGTGTCAAGAGTTAGTGGATTACCTAAACCCAGATGACATCCACACAACAAAGGTTCCTTCATATGGAAAACAAAAGAAGCAAACAACCCCTTATAATAGCAGAGAAGATTGATAAATTTATGGTAAGTGATTCCTCTTTGAAAATCCTCTTTAGAACACAAAATTCATCCAATGTTCCATTTAGATTTGAAAAATTGCAATGCACAAACTTTACGGAGGGTAGAAGACCAATTGAGAAGAGGATATAAAATGTTCATCCTAGAAATGTTAATGCTACCATGAGAAAAAAGGGTGGCTAGAGGAATTTGGATCAAGCAAGTGAAAGCTATCAAGAGTTAGTGGATTACCTTAACCTATTTGACATCCACTGAGTAATATTTCCTTCAAATGGAAAACAAAAGAAGCAAACAATCCCTCATAATAGCAGAGAAGCTTGATAAATTTATGGTAAGTGATTCCTCTTTAACAATGTGAGTAGGCGAGGTGGAGTTATAATTTCCCGGGGGTATTCTTGCTCCAACCCCTCCCTAAGTTAGAAGCCCCAATCATTCTAGTCAGCAATAAATGGATCCTTGACATTGCCAAGTCCACTGACCTCATTTCTGAAACAGGATTCCTTATATCATTGGCATTAACTAATGCAAAAGGACTTGTAATATTCATGACTTCAACAATTTCTCTAGATAATGTTGTTGTTGTCTTGAGAAAGGGATGTGAACAGGTATGTTTGAGGTATTAGAGAACCCCTTCCCATGAATATGATTTGTAGCAATATGCCAAGCATTCTCCCACATACTCATGCCTCCATCCAATCTAGAGGAACCATTTTTAGATGTTGACACACAATATTAGAACACAATCATACTATTCATCTTAGAGATATTGGAGAGACAAAATAAATAAAAATGAAATATTACATAAACAATGATCATCCCATAAATAACAAGCTCAACATAGAACATGTGTGTGATCATCCCACATAACTCTTGCACTCTCTCTGTAACTCAAACTCTCACCAAAGAGGATATGTCCTAACTTTAGTTGGAGTCCTAAATCGAGGGTGTTCCTAGGGGTCGAAGCTATATGACTTGGTTTGACTGAGGCAACTTAATACTTCCCACTTACTGGTGTAAATAGGAGATGAAATTGCCAATTATGCATAAGAATTAAGATATTCAATTTAGACAATAATGCTTATTCAAGTAATGTGCTTGGAATATTAAAAACAAATCTTGTTCAAAATCATACATTTCGATAAATACAATGTGCTCATCTCCCTCCACTTCAAAATTATACCTTGCAAAGTTGTGATCACAAAGAAGAATGTTAAGGAAATAAAAATTCTTACTACCAGAAAAGAAAATGATTTCAAAATGAAAAGAATATTTTCAGTTGAACCTAGAGGTAAAAGAATAACTTATTGGTTTGAATATTGAAACTGTAAACCTAGTTTTGTTCAATATTTTGGTTTCCCACAACAAAAAATTCATTTCTACCCTTTGAATCTCTAACCTTACAGGAAAATAAAAATATCCAAGCATATAACTTCAAAAAAGGACCCTCTAAAGCTATTGACATTGTCGACATTTTCGGACAAAGGTTAGGCTTTAAATTGTTGAATGATTTAGGTTTTATGCAGTTGGCTTAAAATGGCATCAAATCAATGTTGACACCATAAAATATCCCATGGACAAGGAATGTTTAGACATTCCTACGTAAGAAGATGCATCCCAGAGTGTTTCCTCTTTAAGAATGACATCTCCCAGATGTCTCCTATTTGGAAGAGATGCCCTAAGAGATGGAGGGCATCACCAACATCCTCTCTTAACTACAACCTTCACACCAACACCGCCAATCTTTCCTTCATAACCTTTCCCAAAAACACCAACACCAAGAATCCATGACTCATCATAGTTTTTGGTAGCCTCTTGTATCTCTGTAAAGGTAAAATGTTTGCAAAAACCAAAAGGTGCAGATGACACATAGATCCCATATTGCAATATTGTACTCTTCATATGCCCATGTAGCCCCTACTATTGAAAATGAATTTTGATAGAGTGGTAAGGCATTGTCATCTTCAATTATGAGTAAGAGTAAATACCATTAAATTACATAGATAATGTAAGATTCCATGCTTAGAATTATAATTTTAACACAAAAATGAAGCAAAAAAATATGTGATTCATGTTTGACAATAAAACAGAGGAAAACTAGGATGTTCTTGAAGGAATTTCTATAGAAATATTTATAATTTCCAATCAGTGATTTGAGAACTAATTCTATCCTAAAGAAGAGCTAGTGCAATATGAAGAACTTTACTATTAGAAACAAAGTTTGTTCCATTTCTTGAATTTTCCAGCAAGAAATATTTTAAATTTTGGAACAAATACTTAAATCTAGATATTTACGAAAAGGGCAGATATGAAGGGTCTTGTTGTAACTAAAAAATGACTTAGTGGAATTTTTTGTCCATCAATTACTTGGCAATTTCTGGTTGGTAAAACTGGCCATATGATCATGTCTCAATACAAAGACGTAATTCAAGGGTTAAAGAAAGCTACGTGCAGAGATAAGGAAATGGTGACTATTAGAAGTAACAAAGACATGTTTGAAACATTGGAAGGTTTTAATTTGAGGAGTAAAAGCCGCCTATGAGTTCTCTTATCATTGTTAAACTAGAGAAATGTTTATATCGGTCCCATTGGAGTTACATAAAAGTGCGTTGTTAACAAGATTGGAATATTGCATCAAAGTCCCTCAACATTATTTAAGCATGAAAATGCTTCTATTTAGCTAAGGAAAACCAACAGCTGGGCCACATGCATATCTAATTTATCATAAGCATAAAATTCCATGAGGAAACCCAAGTTTTAGAATTATGTTTATCCAAGGAGTTTGTTCCTTCTAGAGAAAAACATTGATCAAATTTGTATTCCTCCAAATAAATAAGATAAGATAATTTTATTGAATCCTAAAAGTAACCCCAAAGTTAGTTCCATGAGACTAAAATAGGATATCTAGTATAGCTAGAAAGTGGGAGTCTGAAAGCAACTTCTAGATCAAAGCTAATGTTTACATTTCAGGATATATGCCAATTCATTCTACATTCCTCTAGGCTGAATTATCACCCTACAGAGATGTTAGCTGACATTACAACCTACAGGCTTGTACATTGAGATGTGATCCTACAACAATGTAGAATGACATCTCAGCCTATAGGTTTGTAGGTTAATCCTATCCTCCTACAGGTCTTCCCTTTTAACAATAAAAAAAAAAAACTGAATTACCAAACTAAAATCTGAATGTGTAAATTCCTAATTCCAGGCTCCAAATCACATTCCCATAGCTGGCCTTTCAAACCCTTGCTCCACAAAACAATTTTCAGCTGCCTAGTGCCTGCCCAAACTTCTCAAGGGACTCACGATTTAGTTTACCTTTCAAATAAGGATTTATGTTATCTTAGCATCCTCTTTGAACATAATTTTTAAATAAATGATCAAATATCAAGAATGACAATTCTTTTAAAGGAAAAGTACAACCATACATAGCTCAATCATGTTCATTTTCAACGTTTTTTTTACTAAAAGCACAAATAAAATATCAATGATTGTCTATGTTATAAAGGAAAAGTACATCAAGTCAATATATATCAAGCACTACAATATATAAAAAGTCAAGTACTAAAATATATAATTGTATTTGTTATTGATTATTCATGAATTCATAAAATCGAACATTGATCCAGTACTATTTCATGACAACAATCTGCCACTGACCAATACTCTCAACAACAACAACATCAACAAAATGTTTATGACAAGAACAAGAAGACCATCTAGATTGATGAATTTTCCAAATACTTGTTTCGGCCACTAAGTGAAACTCTTTTCCTTCTCCTTCAAGCGAAAACGTCCATCTATTTTATCTTCATACAGAAGGGGGATGTTACTTGTTACATTAATGACATTTACATTTGAATCTTCAAGACCAAGTGGCACTCCATGGATGACAGAAAGTGATTGAATTCCTCCAATTCCAGAAATAGCACCGTCATATAGATCTAATATGTTCACTTTGTCACCTACTTGAAGTAGGTCATGCCCTACCGGAGTTAATGGGCACTGCCAAAAACAAAAAATTATAGATAGATATTAGGAAAAAAAATAATTACAACTAAATTGCAAAAACATACATAGATATTGAATTAATAGAATAATGTACACTCTGTGAATATCTGAAAGACCAACAAGATTTGGCACTGATTGGGAATGTTCAAGTGCATCAATTTTGTCATATTTTAGAACTCTCGAGGTAACAATTTTTTACTTTAAAATTTTATATGTGATTTCATTATGCACAAATCAAATATTACATTAAAACACAATAACATGGCAGAAAATAGTAAATATAATATTAAAACATTAAAATATGAATAACACTAAAATATAAGCATATAGGTCTTGTAGATATCTACAAAAGATGCTATTGAATTACTACATACCTTCAAATGTTCATGGCCTTTGTTTGAGTCATTTAGCATTCTTGCACCGCCCAGATTTACATTTTATTCCTATGATTGACAGGAATTGCCAATAAAAGAAGGCTTCATGAGTGAAGGTAAATGGAAACAAAAAATTAACATATTACAAATTAAAGTGAAGCACTATTTTCAAGGGAATTATAATTAGCTTACCTCATCTAAATCAATGTTAAATTCCTTCTTTTTCCATGCAACAACAAGATGTTCAATGGAGGAGGCTACCGTTGACATTGTCTTTGCCAAATCAGTTGTACATTTCATTGCATGATTTTAATCCTCACTATGGTTTTCAACAGTTTATGAAGCTCCTCTTTGTCTACTCTTGACTTCAATAGATGGCAAAGAACTTTCTATTGGACTTTTTGACATGTAATTATGTTTGGAATTTTCTAAGTCTGCCATATACTGAGCCATTTCACTCACCACTGGTTCTCTATTAGTTCCTTCAAGCTACAAATTGTTTTCAACACACAATTAATTGTATACTCACAAAAATCAAAATACATAAAACAATGTGCAATATTCAACAAAAAAATTGTATACTTATAAATATGTGTTTTTTGGCTCGCAAACCACCCCGACCCAAAAAATATCGATCCTTCACATGCTCTCTTGTTTTTTTCTCTCTTATACTCTTTGAAAAATACTCTTCAGTATGCATACCTTCCTTAAAATCTTCCCATTGTTTGGCAGTAAAGCTCCTCTCCCTATCTTTTCGATCCAAGATTAATTTTCTGCATTTATACCTAAAGTTATTCATCAAAATTCTCATTTTGTGCTTGTAATATTTAATGGAAATCCTTACACCAATAGTCTCAAAAACATTTTCCATTTGTTGGATCACTTGATCAACATTTCTTGGATCTTGATCTGCAAAGTTGGATTTGGTAACATCGAAATGAGACCTTATTCTTGTGCCCAACTCTGTGGCCCACCTAGATGCATTTGGTCCAATAGGCTCAACATCTTTTACGTCAATCAATTAAGTCTTCTTCCCTTTTGATTTTCTTTCTTTGGCTTCCATTTCCATGGACCTATATAGGCTTTGACTAATTCTTTGTATTTTGACTAAAGTTGATACATATTTAAAACCAAGGCTAGGTGATGAAAAACCACTCATACTTATGGATAAAGAAGGTGTAGTAGTTCCTAGCACCTTGCTTGGTGGAGATGTAATTGGTGTTCTTTCTATGGCAGAAGGCTAAACTAGTTGGTCCTTGTCCACAATAGGTGTGGGACTAGGTAGCACACCAATCTCCTTAAATGTGCCTTCAAATATTTTCTTTAGCTTTATATAATGTTCTTGCAACTCTGCTTCTCCATAATATGCCAATTTTTCACAAACACCTTGGACATGATCATTTGATATATCAAGAAGTTGATCATTATTATTATCATCTTCATCTCCATGTATTGAAATACCAAGGCATTTTCTTCTATGAGTTGCCAATGATATGTATTTGCTTGCTTTTTGTTTCTTCTCATTTTCTGTGGAATCCAAGTTTCCCCTATAAAACAAAAAACTTATCAAATTATAATTGACAACATATATGGTCTACATCATCAAATATATTATATACAACTTTCATTAAATATGCATAGAAGTGAAAAGTGATAAGGAGTAACTACTTACTTATTCGCCAAACCAAGAGATGACAAATATTCTTCATTTTTTGTAATGCATTCTTTACGAACACACTCGTATTCTATCATATTTTCATCATTTTTGAGATCATTTTTACATTTCAAACCCTTATTCATAGTATTTATGTCCTACTTTTCACATTTAAAGAAAAAATATTAGTGCATGGACAAACAACGACTATAAAATATATTTATTCTACAATCATGTATTATGATCAATTAAAATGAATTAACCCTAAACTGATAATGAGAATGAATCAACATCATGATAACTTCAAAAACTAACCAAAATGAGAGTTGTTCCTCTTATATTATCAAAAACCTTTCTTCAACACACTGCTACTATCATAACATCAGTGGAGACCTGTTACGATGAATTGAGGTAAATCTAGCACCTTAGATCTATGGTGAACCCTCTTAAACTATGGAACTTAGTATTTCCACTTAAATAACCTTGAATTTGAATATTTATAAATTAAATCTTAATCCCAACTTGGATTATAATCCCTCATAAGAATCTCTTAATTTGTAACAGTAGAAATAGAAAGAAAAATGAGACATGAACCAGAACATATTCTGTTGATTCTTATTCTAGTTATTTCCTTTGAACTATGTTGCTAATATGTTGGTAGAAGGGACACTTCAATCAGTATCAAAACCTATATAGAAGTAATGGATATTCAATGAAAATATAGGAAAATGTTAAAATCATGCATAGTTTTTCATTTTTTTAAATGCTAATTTTTTTGTAACATTTGCATAAATTTATCACATAATAAAAACATAGCATATTGCAATTGGGAATGCAGATTGGCTGTCCCAATCATTGTAACATTATTGAATCTATTATATGTGTACTAGTGCCAGTACCATATAGCTTAGATGAAGATCTCCTAAACCATATTAAGACTTTGAGCCCTTAGTAAATGGAGACTTACATTGAGCTTTGAGGTTTGCAAGTTGAAAATCAAATATCCCTCAGTAAATAGATACACATTCCCCAATTTAACAAATAAAATAACATTAGAATATTCTAGTTTTACAAGATGACTTTCATAATCTAACCCTTAACATAAAAAATTACAAGCTTTTCCTAAATTAAAAAGCCAACAATAAAAGTTAGAATAAATATTGAGGTTAACGTAAGTTCATGTAAGCAATTTCATTGATGGATCTAGTAACCCTCTTTAAGGTAAATTGAATCACTTCATGCTACAATAGAGTTACTGGAATCAGACAAAATTCACACAAAGAGAAAAATGAATGATAAATTTCACACAGAATTTAGTACAACCATTTGGTTAATCCCATGGCCAAAACAATAAAATCCATTTGCATAGTGAAACATTATACCATAAAGTCAAGGTGATAAATCATCATTGTGATCATTTGCATGGTCATCAAGATCACAATCTTGATTGCTTGTGTATACAAGCCATAATGTCAAGGTGATAAATCATCATCGGAATCATTTGTATGGTCATCAAGGTCACAATCCTTATCACTTATGTATACATCTGCTTGATTTTCTTCATTGTCCTCATACATTATACTGTCTTGACTGTGCATTATGTTTTCTATCTCAGTCTCTTCATTGGGAATCAAAGTTTCATCTTCGAATACTCTATCACCATCTTCAGTTTCTTCCTCCAATGTTTCTTGTAAACTATTACATTGCCCATCAACCATTATATCAACATATTCCACGAATTTTCTTTTTGCGAGAGGCTCTATTTGAATGACATATGACCATCCTAAACTTGTTACGTCATCAATTAAAAATGATTGGTTAATTTGAATAAGAGAAATATATGGCTCATTGGTCTTCAGTGAAATTTGGCTTGTATTTTCATGTACAAATCCATACTCATCAGATTGTATTGCAAATGGCTTGATCCATTTACATTTTAATGATATAGGACTAGTTTCGCCATAATCAACTTGATTAATTTCTTCTATGAATCCAACATACAAGTTATTTTCAGTGTTGTGATGAAATTAAACACTAACAATACAAGCACAATTTTCCTTTCCTATGTCCCTTTCTTCCACTCTTAAATGAGTACCATAGGCCCACAACCCACTGAAAGAAGAAGCCCATATACTTGGAGGTAGTGAAAGCTCAATTTCCTCATTCGTCACATCTTGACCTTCTTGTCGTGCATCATTAATTGCATCAACAATCCAATCATCAAATCTTGGAAAAGAATGATCTCCAATATTCAAATCTTGAAGTGTATGCTTTCGAGATGGACACATCCATGTTTGAATCTCTTCTTCATATTTTCTGCATAGAATATGAACAGTAAGAGTGACAATAATTTAAGTATTAAATGAAATTAATTAAATAAATTATCATGTAAATAATATCTCACTTACGCCACTTATCCAATGATGATGTGTTTTGAAGAACATAGGCATGTATGGCAATTCTTTCCTCATTTGATAGCTTGAAGCGATGTCCATTTTCTTCTAATACTTCACCTGCAAATCTCTGGTCATCATCATAATCCCATACACGCCGATTGACATTGCTAAACTCCTTCATATATTCTGTGCAAAATCCTATGGCCTCTTGCATTAAATATCACTCACAAATGCTACCTTCTAGTTTTTCCTTATTACGAACACACTTTTTGAGAACTATCATGTATTTTTCTATAGGATACATCCATCTTGTTCTTATTAGGCCACAA
Organism: Pinus taeda; assembly: GCA_000404065.3. Lineage (NCBI taxonomy): Eukaryota > Viridiplantae > Streptophyta > Pinopsida > Pinales > Pinaceae > Pinus > Pinus taeda. The sequence continues at coordinate 181,524 of APFE030534853.1, read as the reverse complement.
TTCTCTAGTTAATGTTCTAGATGTATAAGAAGATATATAGAAATATTGAATATTACTGGTGGAAATTCTTGTTCCAATAAGTAGAGGACTTCAAAAACCTCTCCCCTAAAATTATCAAAGTTTGGAGGATTTAACACATGCAAACTCATTCTTTTTAATATTAGGCCCAATCTTATAATTGCAAATCTTGGTCCCTTTTCCAAACTTGATATGGCTGCAATAGGTAAAATATTCTCAATTATGACATGATAGTCATGGGTCTTGAGGCTTCTTAAGCTATTATTGTCGGTTTTGGCTTCTAATATTACTACTTACATATCGAGTAGGAAATCGAGTTTGAGACATCAACTTTAAGAATTGTGCACATTGATCCTTTGTCCACACATAAGGACCAATAGGTTTTCTCTATTTTCCATTACCATATTTTTCAACTGAAAGATTTCGACGAATCTTTAGTTCTTGAAGGTATAGGTGTGATGACATTGTATCATATGCACCAAAAGAGTTTCTATAATATAAAAAGCTATGTTTTTCTTAGCATGCATAAAGTCCACAGTGTACCTAATGGTTATATGCTTAAAGTATGGAAATTTATATAATATGCACACTCTTTATACACCACTATCATTAAGTGGATCATTTTTACTACAACAAATTCCACCATTTTTCAATAAATTTCATTCTTTTTTGTCCATTCTCAATAATGTAATCACTTGTTATTGCCAATGGTGCTTCACAATTCTCTTCCTTACCATTGAAACATGAATTTTGTCGACAATATGGATGCTCCATTTTTAGGTAAGCACGATGTCCACAATAAATACACTTGTGAAAACTACTTGAATGCCTCACAAAACCCTTAAAGATGCAAGTCAGACATCCATGGTATCCATGAACACTGAGGCTAGTCAAAGTGCCATATGCAGGAAGATTGTGGATTATAAACAATAAAGAAGCTCTTAAAGTGAATTGAATTGAATTTCCATCCCTTGAAATTTGAATTGCTTCAATTCCTTTCCACAATTCCACTAGCTCGTCAGATAATGACTCTAAATAAACATTAATTGTATTTGAAGTCACACTTTTTTCCTTGGTATAATCAATGACAACATAAAGAAAAATAGTTTGGCTGCTAACCATGGAGTCAAGTTATAATTTATTAAAAACACTAGCCAAGTTGACCATTTATTTATTTGATCTAAGAAAGGGTTCACCCCATCTAGAGCTAAACTCAACCTTATATTGAGAGGATCTTGGGAAAAATCAGGTGATTTTTTGTCACATTCCTTCCAAATCTTAGAATCGGACACAAATTGTTTTTTTCCATTGGTACTCTTATTTTAGGCATGTCATTGCATTAGATCGGAAATGTTTCAACATTTGTACATTCGAAGCAACTGTGGGATTAGTGGAAAGTGACGAAGAATCCTTCTCGGAACTGAATTTCATTTCAACCCTAGTCTATACCTCCCTTCTTTAGATTTTGGATATTCAGTCTCACTTGCAATATTTTTGTGAAATAATACATAACCATTCACACATGTGTGGATGTTTTCATACCCTAAGCCTAGCTTAGTGATTTTCACTTTACATGCTCTTCATTTTGTTGGCAATGTGGAGTCAGGTGGTAACAACCGTTGTAAAAATGCAAATAACTCATCAACACTCTCATTTATCCAACCATGCACCACTTTCAAGTTAAGAATTAAAAGGAGTATTGTTAAATGACTTAAATTGCAAGTACCATAAACAAGTTTTAAAGTGTCCTCCATCAACTTCTACCATTCATCCTTGAAACCCTCATTCAAAATTCTATCAAATTCAATCCAATCATCAAACGTTCCTACCTTTCCATTTGTGTGTTGCCTCTTCATCTATGTCAAGTGCCTCTACATCTCTCATGCTATGCAATTTTATCCTATCTGGATAATAATTTTGAGGGAAAGCGCTTATACTGCTATGCCCATATTTTGTGCATATGTTGAAAAATCACACTTCTTTTTCTCATCTTCCCACCATGACAATCATTACATGGACATGCATATTTAAGTAATATCTTCTCATCAACTATTCTCTCATCATGTGCATGGTATTCATCCGTTGTAAAAATTGGGCGTTGACTCATCTTCAATTTTTTGCATTCAAAGATGAAACTGATATGTTAACTCTTTACTTTCAACTCTTTTCAGAACTTTGTTTGTAAAAGAGAAGTTTCAGCTCCCATTTGAGCACAAATTTCAATTGTGCAAACATTTTAGAAACAACATATAGGAAGAGAAGACTACACATTTTTTACCATTGTGAACACACCCATACACAACAATCACATAGTCAAACAACAAAAGAAAGTCATATTTGAGAGAAAGCCTATGGATCAACACTTGTTTGAGGATATTTTTTTTTTTTGCATTTACACATTTTGAATGTAGATCTACAAACATGACAATGAAATATTTTTGTTAATATACTAGCATTCTTAAGGGCACATCCCTTGCGGCCATATTTAAACATCATTACAACAGCAATGAGGAGAAGAACACAACAATGTGGGTTGCCTTAGTAGCAAATAGGATGCATCACTCAGCTACAAGGGAGGCGCAATGATGTATTGTAAGTTACCAGTTGTGCACTCTCTCCTTTATCCTATTTCTAACACGTTCCAAGTGTTCATTCCTAGAAAATGAGGCCACTCCACTTGAGGGAGTCACTTACCTATTCATGGTAGCATGTCGAGTTACAAATTATCACCTTTTTGGAACTTGAAGGGAATACATTTTGTTTTTAGCCACTTGCATGGAGGGCACATTAATGAAGGATTTACACCACATTCTCTCATTATTCCTAGCATGCAATAGGGTACATCATTTGGAGATTTACATTATTTTTCTAAGCTTGAAGAATTTCACCCTAGTAGAAAATATGCATTAGGAGTCACATTTTCTATTCCTATATTCATTTATAATTATGAGACTGCTCTTTGATACTCATTCAAGACCTTAAAAAGTTGTAATAATATTACCTTGGATAAAATGCCTCTTAATAAACTCTAGCTGATTAAGGAAAATGGTTCAGGCTGCCACATTCTTGATTATAAGACACATTAAATAGTGTGAGAGGCCGACAATTGCTCACTATGTTTATATTGTTGTCTATCTTGAAACTTGTGTAATTTATCTCGTTGTTGAAGAGAGACACCTTGTACATGTCTCAAACAATTTATTTGCCTATAATATACTCAAAATTATCCCACACTTCCTTCAATGGTTATGTGAAGATTCAGCAAGAAAAATTTCCTCCAATTACCATTATGGAAGAATCATAAGGAACAAAGTCATATGATGTAAATTCATGGACAATCCCAAACCTTTCCTCTTAAAGAAGCAACATGGTTTTGTGGATACAAGATAGATGATATTGGAAGCATCCAATATTTTCAAATCCATGCTTTTCAGAAAATAATTAGATGAACAAGAAGCCAAAAAATAATAATGTTGATGCTAGTTGGCCCCCAACAACTTGGACTAGAGTTGTAACATCTAGAGATGAGACATAGACACATTTAGAAAATTAAGGCATAGCTCAAGATAATGTAAGACTAGATAGATATTTCTTGTTATAGACAACACATTTATATCTCATCCAAACAATTTGAAGTGGATTGATGAACGTGTAACAAAGATAGATTTGATGTTTCGCTTGTTTTAGTCATTTTTGTCTACTAATAATTTTTCTCAAGTCAATGAGATGGCTAGAAAAGGGGCCTTATATTATGGAAACATAAGAGAAAATCTTGTTTCTAGTTCAAATACAAATATGGAACCTATTTTGAACTCTTTCCACACACCTCTTTCTTCACACGAACTCATAGAGAAACCCTCTAAATTTCTTGAAGACAAAACACATTGCACTCTCGTAGCTTTGTAGATGAAAATAGAATTAAGCTTTAAGGTAATGCAAATCTATATTATCTTGTCAATTTTGAGGAGGCTATTGTATATGACTCCGATGGTTCTAAATAAGAGCGAGGTACAATTCCCCATGCACATTTTTCCACAAGCCATTGTAGCAGAAATCATGAAAGTATGAGCATCTTAAGACAAAAACTATTCAAGGCATGGATGGTCATATGTGAAGAAGATGTTGAACAATTGGAAGAATATTGTTCTTTAGTAGCCCTACAAACACAAGATTTGTTGAAACTACTTAAAATTGATAAAGGGAGTGTTGGGAATGCTCAAATTTCATACCTACAACAACAATCACCCTTCAATAATAAGAAAATACACAAATTATTGAGTTAGAAATTAAACCTCATAAGGCTTTTTCCGTGCATTTTGAAGGTGATCATATTTATGATTCAGATGATTCAAATTAAGAGCAGGCTACAAGCACATATCTTAGACAACCATAAGAAGAAAAAATATGCTTAGAAAATAAAGGTAAGAAGCTTTCTAAAAATTGACCATATACATTTCCTTTCATAGAGAAATCAATATTCTTTCAAAAATCCCAAAGCTGAAGAATCAAGAAATAGTGATGGATGCCTTGTACAAGAAGATATTTTCAGCTAGCACAAGGAATTCCATATTAAAAATATTCATGATAGATTTCACCAAGTTGTTACAACAGTCCAAGAATATGTTGAAGCTTCTAATCAAGATTATATTTTCTCTCATGCATGCTTTGAAGATTTGAAATAAATCCAGTAGGAGAAAACAAAGTCTTATGACAATGCAAATCAAGATAGAAGTGAAAAAATTCTAAAGATAACAAAGGAAAATAATCAAAACTTTATTGTTAAAATCTAGAAAGATCGACCAAAAACATGTTTGGAAATATCAAACAAGCAGGAAGGTTGTAGCAAAAAATGAAAGCATGAGATGGAAACTATTTAAAATTCTGCAACCAACAAATGATGTTTCAGTTGTAGGTATGTGCATGAGGAAACTTTAACTCTGTATGGTGCCCACAGGTTCAGAGTTTTTTTTATTTAGGGGTTTGAGTTTTGAAGGTCCAATGTTCAAACAACACTTATGTGCAAAAATATGGATTCAATTAGTATCTGATTAAGCATTAATGAATAGACATTTTGTTAGGATATTTGCACACTTAATTGTTGGTTAAGATCAACGTACTCTAGTCTATTTTTAGATAAAGTGTGTGTTATCACCCCAAGAAACTCTCCTAGGTTGTATATTAGAGATGCTCGGGAACATTACAAACTCAACAAAATGTTGGAAAATGGTGGATGAATGAAGGAAATGTTGCGTATTCAAGCCAGATAACCACTTCCACTGTGCTTAACCCCAGACATGGGTGAACACCGCCAAACTACAAGGATTTAGACCACCAATTACTCACAGTTTGAGGATAAGGTGATGATGGAGAATACTGATCACACCAACAGATACACAAGACCATGTGATGTCCGGATGCAACCAGTAGAAAGGTTTGCAAACCTATTTGTCAATACACAGACAGGACGACAGCTCTCTCGCATTAAGATAACAGAAACTTGTATATCAATTCAATGATACATGCTAAATACCAACACATAGGTGGGATGACAGCCCCTCTAATGCCAAACATCAATAGCACATGAATAAACGCATAATAGGCACAACCTAGAATAAAGAAGAAGAAGTGGAAAGTGAGCTATTAACAGCAAAAGAAGATTGTATTAGCTAAAAATGAAGACCATATGATACAGGTATCACAGTAGTTACAGTCTCTAGAAGTTGAATCTTACATCAACATAACATTCATCAACCTATTACATTCTGAGTTATGGATATATATAGAGGTTGATTACAAAAATATCTACTATGCTATGTGTGGAGGGGTCATAATGGACCATCAACTAGATTAACAATCTAATAAAAATCTCTGCTACAATCTGCTGCTTTAATGAATACATTTGACATTTTTGGTACTTGATTGTCCTTCCTGAGTAGGTCAAATGTCCTATGAAAGAAGGATTCATAACTGATTAATGTTGTGAACTACTCGAGGAGTGTCCTTTTGTTCATCGGCCATTCTGCTTCTTAAATGCCGTTGTTGGAGAATAACTGTGCTGACTACAGGTAGCTGGCCGCCTTCATCCTTCAGGGATGCAGGATGGTTATGGACGTGAATAGTCAGGAGGGTTGTGGAAGTGAAATTGGTCATTGGATCATAGAAATGGACGCTGGAGATTGAATTGGAGGGAGCTATCAGGGAAAGCGAACGAATACAAACACGAGCCGTTGGATCAGGGCGCAACGAATCCAACTGTCAACGCATGAGAAAGGTGTGTGGGCGTCATCAGGCGGAGGATGTACATGTGGGCGGTGAGTGATTTCCCTGCACCACTTATGGGAACAGGTGGTAAACGTATAGGGCGGGTGCGATGCAATAAGAATGAGACGCGTGGTTGACAGGATGGTGGGGAAACTACTTTCCCCGCTGACTAACAGACATACGGTTTAAGGGAGCGGGGGTTGCAGACACCATCAGATTGCAAGGTGGAGGATTGGACGGCCCAGGCTTAATGCACACGTTTAGAGTGATGTAACAGGCGAGAGCAACAATAACACCGTGCAGCTATATGAATATGGTCATATGGGTTTAAACTTTGGCGATGAAGGGCTAGACCAAACAGGGGCTTACACAGGGTTTTGGGAATAAATCAGAGATGAAGGGTTTAAAAGAGAATAGAGGGAATGAAGGGGAGGATGAAATCAACTGTTGTGAATCTCTTGAAAGCACAACCAACACTACTAAACATGTCTTTCCCCATCAAAAGCTGTATAACATAGTAGAGATAACATTGGCTCCTTTTGGGGATGAGATCCTCCCTGTGAGGTCTCAAGAACCTGTAGAACAATGCCTTCCAGATGAAAACAAATTAGCCAATATTCCTAGTGTTCCATTGGGTATGGAGTCTATTTTTCCTATACAAAATTGATAAAATAAAATATTTACAATTCTCAAGGCCAAAGACCTTAAACAACATAAATGTTCAAAAAACGTCGATTGACTAGGCCGTTAAAAACTGGTTCCCCTCGCATACTTTGCAATAGGAAAGTATTGTTTCCTTGGATCTGAGAAATAATGAAAGGCCATGTCCAGAAAGCATCAAATTTCCCATGATTGCCTTTCTTTTCTTTCAGTGCATCCCACCTCAAAACTAAGTCACCAACCTGAAAATTATCTGCTTTTGTTTTCCTGTCAAAAGCTTCCTTGATCTTTTTCTAATGTGTTGCAGCCCTTTCAACCAGCTATTCTCTGATTTGATGTACCTCTGCTAAATCTATGATGCTTTTTTCCATGTCTTCTTCCTCGTTCTGCTCTGATTGAAGGAACTTTTCCACCAGGAGAGTAAGCTAAATTGGAAATATTGCCTTTGTGCCATACACCAGCTTAAATGGAGAATTCCCTATAGATCTCTTAATGGTCACTCTATCAGCCCAAAGTGCATATTTGAGCTTAGAATCCCAATTCTTTTTGTTATCCTCCAACAACTTCTTAATGATCCTTACCAGAATTTTGTTGGAAGATTGTGCTAGACCATTCCTTTGAGGATAGTATGAGGTGGAATGGATTAGTTTAATTCCCATTGAATTACACATATCCACCAACTATTTAGCTCTAAAGGTTGTTGCATTATCTGTGACTAATTTTTGTAGACAACCAAATTTGGTAAAGATATTCTCTGTTAAAAACTTCATGACCACATTATGATCAGCCTTCCTGGTAGGGATTGCTTCAATCCATTTAGTGAAATAATCAGTGGCTACTAATATCCATCTGTGTTGGCCATTGGAATGTGGATTGATTTCTCCAATGAAATCTAAGCCCCACTACTGAAAAGGCCCTTTTGCATGTATCGGTTTTAAGGGCAGGGACTTCAACTGCTGCTTTCCTTCAAATCTTTGGCACTTGTCACAAGATTTAACAAACGAAAATACATCAAAAAATAAGGAGGGCCAATAGTAACCAACTCTCAGGATTTTGTGAGCTGCAGTTTTCCAATAATGGTTCCCTCCACACATGCTGGAATGAAACTACTGCATAACTTCTATTGATTTTTCTTTGTCCAAACACATCAAAAGCACTCCTTATGGATCCCTCCAATAGAGTAGATTTCCATTAATGCAATATTTAGCTGCTCTAAGCTTAATTGTCCTGGCTTGACTTGTGCTTAAGTCTGGAGAGATTTCTAGCTTCAGCAAGAATTTAATTATTTCGAAATACCAGTCATATGAAGCTAGATTTTCGGCCACTGATTACTTTCTATTTGGTTCAGCTGTTATTTCTTCTTCTATTTGACCATTTTCTTAATTTAAGCACATAAGGTTTATGTCCAAAGTTCTGCAATTTTCTTCGGCTAACAACTTGGCAAGGCCCTGACCTCTGATAAGCTTAGTGGGCTTCAATTCTATATTAAACTCACTCAATTTTGCAATCCATTTATCCCTTCTTCCATGAGTATCAGGTTGTGTCAAGACATCTTTTGTTGCAGCAAATGGCACATATCCAATTATCTTGGAATGCAAAATGTAAACTCTAAAAGCTTTTAAAGATTTGATAAGAGCATATGCTTGTTTTTCAATAATGTTATACCTTAATTCAGCATCCCTCAAGCTTTTGCTAAAAAATGTTATTGGATGCTCTGAACCTTCTTCATCTGCTTGCAACAGCACTGCTGCAATGGTATCTTCAGAGGAAAATGAGAAAACATGAAACTCCTTGCTATAAAATGGACTTATTAATATGGGAGCTTCCATTATAGACTTTTTGATGGAATCAAATGATTTTCTTGCTGGATTAGTCCATCTTACCTCTAACCCTTTTCTCAACATGGAGGTAATGTGCTTCAGTAGTTCTACTAAATTCAGTATAAACCTCCTCACAAAATTAATTTTTCCCAGAAAGGATTGGATATCCTTCTTCGATCTCAGGACAGACAAAGTTTGTATGGCCTTTACTCTTTCTGGGTCAATTCTGACACCTACAGCAGAAACAATATGTCCTAACAACTTGCCTTCTTCTAAAACAAATTGTGATTTTTTAGGATTGACTGAAATTCCAAACCTTCTGCACTTCAGGAACACCTTCTTTAAATGGTACAAATGGTCATAATGGTTGCTGGAGTATATTGTTATGTCATCAAGGTAGACAAGGACAAATTTATCCTTCTCTCCCATGAAAGATATATCCATATCTCTCTGAAAAGTGGCTCCAGCATTCATCAATCCAAACGGCATCTTGGCATACATAAAGTGCCCCAAGGAGTGGTAAATGCAATCTTCTCTTGATCATTTGGATGCACAGTGATCTGATTAATGCCTGAAAATCCATCTATAAAAGACATCACTTTGGCTCCTGAGACCTTCTGTAGTAAATGCTCCATCTTGGGAAAGGGATAATTATCTTTCTTTGAGCACTTGTTTAAATTTCTGAAATCAACACAAAGTCTGATTCCTCCACTCTTCTTCCTCACCACTACTAGGTTGGCTACCCATTTTGAATATCTGAGAGGAACTATTATCTTGGCAGCCAGCAATTTTTTTATTTCTTTTTCAATCAGAGGAAGGAGCATGGGATTTATTGGTCTTAGCTTTTGCTTGAAAGGAATACTGTCTTTCTCTAACAGGATTTTATGTTGTATTACGTTTCTATCATAAGTTTTTAGATCACTATATTCCCAGGAAAACACATCAGCAAATTGCTTCATTAATTTGCAGTATTCAGAACTTTGATTAGCAGATAGATTGGTGGACAAATTTATGTATCTAGGCTGACCTGGACTTCCTATATCATGCCTACAGACTACAGATTGATCTTCTTTTTGGGCAACCTTGTAAGGTACATCATTCTGGTCAAATAGTCTTTCAAGAGGAATTAGACCATTAGGAATATGATTACTGGGAAGATGGAAAATGCTATCTTTACCAATTTTATTTCTAAGCTGGGATTGGGGGCTTTCTATCAAGGCTTTGATTTCTTGGTCAATTTGCATATCATAAAATTCATCAATGACTTGAAAGAATCTATTCAGCTCATTATCATCATTAAAAACTTTCCAATGTTGGACATTGTCAGGTAAGGATGGTCTATATTTAATTTGGACTTCATAAACTATTCTAGGAGGCATTGGAGGGATCAATAGACTAGCAAAAACAGCAAGGGAATCAATAAGCTGATTTTGGGCTCCAGGAATGTATGAGATACAAAAACTATCAAAATAATCTTTGAGTCTCCATACCTCATCTCTGTATGCTTTCAATCTTGGGTGCTTTGCTTGGAATGTTTTGTTTACCTGTTGAATGATCAGATCAGCATCTCCAAACACCTTTATGTTCTTGACTCTTCTGTCTTTAGCTGCATTAAGGTCCAATATCAGAACCTCATACTCTGCTATATTGTTTGTGACTTGAAATTCCAGCTTAAAAGACAGTTGTATGCTTTTTTTATTTGGAGATATTAGCACCACCCCTGCTCCTGCAGTCTCCCAGGAACATGCTCCATCAAAGAACATCTCCCAAACTTGACTTCCTTGCTCTTCCTCAGCTTGAACTGTTGGTTGATTGATCTGCATTAAGGCCTTCTGAGATTCTTCTATTTGGAGAATACATGCTCCAAAATCAGTGCCCACCGCATAAATAGGGTGATTTGTAGGATTCTTCTCATCACTGATGATATATGCTAGTTGTGCTTCTCTGTATAATCTCCTGCTTTCCCCTCCAAAGACTGGGACACCTGCATAAGATAAATCATTCTGTAATGTCCCACCTAGTCTCTTAATCCATCCTCTGGACAGCAGCATGCCAAACTCAGGAGGGACATGTTGAGCCTCAAACCTGCACCTTCCTATACACCCTCTTAGCCTTCTTTCTCCACTCAATTCATTCACCTAGTTGTTAAATCATTTCATTATAGTCTAAAAAGGACTGTTTATATGGTTTTCTGACTATACTTATGACTGTTGTTTGGTTTAGTTTTTTTGTTCATGTAGCTGCGGAAACTTGTTAGTTTCCGCAGCTAGCACAGGTTTCCGCAGCTAGCCCAGGATTCCGCAGCTATTTTGTTAAAAGTTGTGCTCCAGGTGTCCTATGAAGAAACGAGCTACATGGGAAAGCTCCAGGTGGCGAATACATGGAACGTGTCCCTTCAAATCGGCCAAATCATCCATAAGAGGCCACGGTCAACCAAAGTCAAAGACAAGGCCAGCCAAAGAGTTCAGCGGTGGCACGTCACTGTTTTGGGCACATGAATGATATGTGGCACAGTTCTTAGCTCACGGAGGCACCAGCACACCTGGAGATCGTTCCTGAGACCTGAATCTAATAGCCAACCACTCCGAAGATTTCAGAAACATGATGACAGTTACACTAGATCTCGGCAGAAGAGATCTACATGTCTTTAGCAACGCAGTTAATAGCGTAGAAGTTGTTAGTTAGCTTTAGTATTTTGGCATTATAAATAACGCATCGTTGAACGCTGTGAAGGAGATTTTGGAGATGTATGAATTCTGAACTATTTATGTAATTCTGCACTGCTGGTTATCTTATCACCCCACTGTTTTATATGTTGTTGTTTAATACATGAGAAGACTTTTCTGAGTCCAGCCGTGTGATTATTTGTTGATTGGCTGAAGTGGCAGAGGGCCCCTGCACGTTGAAGCCTTGTAAAGTTTTTATTTAGCTTTATTATGTTTTTGTTTTTCTCATTAGTTTGTACATAATATACTATTTTATGTTTCTGTTGTTTATATCTTCACCTTTTTTTTCTTAGAGTTGTAAACTGATCAGTGTTTTTCTGCAGGTTTTCTTAGGCAGCTCGGGCAATTTTTCATCTTTTTGATAACTTTTGGCATATGAGATCGTCTTGTCCTTCCTGCTAACTTTCATTTTCTGAAGTTTAAATACAGCATTGTCCTTTTCAAGTTGTAATTTGCTTATTTATTTTTCTGCTATTTAGATATCATACTGCTCATTAATTTATGGTTTCTTTCTATGGTCAAGTGACTATATCAGCAAGAAATCAGAATATTACTAACCGTAGTGTGATTTAGTTATCATATTTCTTACTCATGGTTGCTTTCCACAAGGTAGATTGAGTTGAATGGTAAAGGACTAAAAGAGTTCAAGTAGTGTGATTAGTTTCTTTTATGCAATTTACTTTCTTGTTATTTAGATATCATATGGCTTGACATGTTCGCGATTACTTACCCAAGGTAGATTGAGATAAAGGGTAAAGGATTTGAAGAATTCAAGTAGTGTGATTAGTTTCTTTTATGCAATTTATTTTCTTGCCATTTAGATATCATATTGCTTAACTTGTTCATGATTACTTCCCACCAGGTAGATTGAGCCGAAGGGTAAAGGATTTGAAAATTTAAAGTCGTGTGGATTAGTTTCTTTGCTTTAAGTTTGAGTTTTTTTTTTTTTTCAATTTTTTCTTTCTTTTCATTTTAGCAGCAAGGATATTGGGCCATTGTCATTAGTTCACTATTTGATGCATTTATTTTCTCTTAAGAATTGATTTCATTTTATTTATTGTAAAGCTTTCCTTTGAGAACTTTCAAGTTTAAAAACCATCACCGTCTACACTCCATACTTCACTTTCATCCTTACCATCACACATTAATGAAAAATTAATCTAAAAACAACTAAAAAAGCTTAAAACAACAAAAGACTAAGGAAATGGTTATCTAGTACATATAGTACACTTCACATCGTCAGTTTACGAACCTCGGGTTGACATTTTAAATAGCAATTTAGATCACACTAAATTGACCAAACAGGACATCTACTACCACAATGTCCATCACCATGCTCTTCATGGGCAGCTGAGTTAGGGTAATGGCTAAATCTTTTATCAGTCCCAAGCATTTCACTTTCCTTGAATCAAAAGAGAATAAATCATGATAGGGTCTAGCAATATCAAGGCCTAACTCTTCCATGACAGCTTTTGGCATTAGATTGTGGCTAGCCCCTGTGTCTAGCAGACAGTTGTGAAGGATTTTATCATGAATCGTCAAGGAGACATAAAAATATGGAGAGTTATTATCAACAGGTTCAGTCATTGGACTAAGCACAACTGCAGGCTTGTCATCTTGCAAATTGACAGAGTCAGTGGAGGTTTGGGTGGCTCTCAGCTCAAGAGCTTCAAGGATAGGCTTTCTAAACACTTCACTCTTTACAAGTTCTAATAGAGGCATAGATATTTTTAATTTCTGAACTTCTACTTCAAGACTAAAAAGGGAAGGGGACTTATCAGGAACATCTTACCTCTTGAACTAGAGTTTTGAGGATGACTAAATTAGCTACTGGTCTTTTTTGTCTGATATTTTGTGAATCTATTTGGACAACAGTTGTTTGGGTAGGATTCTCCTTGGCATTATTTGCATTCAACCTCAGGTTATACCTTTGTTGTTCACCAGTCTGCAGAACAGCTTCTATGTCCCACCTCTGACTGTCTTTTTCTTGCAGAAAAGCTTCTTCATATTCAGTCAATGTCAAGAAGGCAGCACTGCCTTTATCTTCCATACAGTGAATTTCAACCTCATCTTCTTCAAATTGTTCCTCCTCCATGACTACATTTTGGAAAGGAGCTTTAACTTTATGTTCTTCATTTGGTTCTTTGCCCCTCTATATTATTTTCAACTATTCATTTGCTCCTCTATATGGATTTGAATTTCTGGGAGCAAATGCATTCTGCTGCCTTGTTTTTCCTTAGTTCTACTCTATCTTCAGCTTAGATATCTCAACATCCAATGACTCTATTATTCTAGTCATTTTATCTAATTTGGACTCTGATGATGAGGCAGAGGAAGAAGAAGCCTCACCTCTCTATCTTCTTCTATCATAGCGACTTTTAAGCTTTTCTGCAGCCAAAATATTGGATTCTACTTCTAGGGCTGCATCCTGCATGTCTACCAGAGTAGGACATCTTCTTTCTCTTAATAATAGGTAGAAATTAGAGTCAAAAGCATTGGCATAAGTGAGTTTGGTTGAAGTAGGAGTTGGCTTTACCTCAACTGGTATTTTACTATACATCCTATTAAATCTTTTATTGAAATCAGGCAAAGATTCTCCATTTTCTCTCTTCAGGTTACCAAACTCAGTATGGTAATACAGCAAGTCCTTTTTATCTCCCCGGTGCTTTAAAAATGCTTCATCTAAAGCTTCAATATCAGAAATAGATCTAGGGGTCAATTCCCTGAACCATTTTCTGGCCTCACCATCAAGGATCTGGACAAAAACTCTCATCCACACATCATTCTCACTTATATCTAAGTTATCAACATAACTGTAAAAAGCTTCAAGGTGTTATTTAGCAGTTAGCCCATTTGTACCAGTGAACTTGGTCATATACTTTTGGTACTCTCCTACAGGCATGGCATTTAACGGAACAGGTAGAACCAAAGGCCCATATCTAGCAGCAACAATTCTTTCCATCCTCGTAGGTGCTTGTTGACCTGCCATTGCTAGGGTATGTGGAATGCTACTGGTAGATTGAATAGTGGGAAACAATGAAATGGAAGACAGAGACACGGGAGAATGATGTACTGTATGGGATACAATCTTTGGACTGAGATCCAAAGGGGAAATAACTATACAAGGAGTTTTATGAATCTCTGCAGGTGATTCTTCACTAACAATACAAGGTTATGATTCTTCAAACTTTCTACTTTCAACTCTAACCTCCTCTTGCAAAGATACATAAGATTTATTAAGCTTACCTGATCCTGATGCTCCTTTCTGTAAAGTTCTCTTCGACTTGATAATCTTCTCAGGGTTAGGCATTGGTTCAGCTGGTGATTTCTGAAGATTTCTTTGAGTATGCCTCACAAACTGAGCCAGGACTGGAATTTGGAGTCGCCAAAGGTTGGTTTTCCTCCAGTAAAGTCGCTAGATAGATGATTACAACCAGAAATGTGCCCAGACCTTGTCTATCATCAAAATCTGGAACTGTGTCATTTCCCAGGGAAGCTAAGCCTCAATCTCCTCTCCCCGGAAACAACGCCAATTAATGTTATCACCCCAAGAAACTCTCCTAGGTTGTATATCAGAGATGCTCAGGAACATTACAAACTCAACAAAATGTTGGAAAATGGTGGATGAATGAAGGAAATGTTGCATATTCAAGCCAGATAACCACTTCCACTGTGCTTAACCCCAGACATGGGTGAACACCCCCAGACTACAAGGCTTTAGACCACCAATTACTCCCAGTTTGAGGATAAGGTGATGATGGAGAATACTGATCACACCAACAGATACACAAGACCATGTGATGGCCGGATGAAACTAGTAGAAAGGTTTGCAAAACTATTTCTCAATACACAGACAGGATGATAGCTCTCTCGCATTAAGATAATAGAAACCTGTATACCAATTCAATGATACATGTTAAATACCAACA
Source organism: Pinus taeda (assembly GCA_000404065.3). Lineage (NCBI taxonomy): Eukaryota > Viridiplantae > Streptophyta > Pinopsida > Pinales > Pinaceae > Pinus > Pinus taeda. Next base: position 166,110 of record APFE030534853.1, on the reverse strand, counting down.
CAGAGGTGGGATGACAGCCCCTCTAATGCCAAACATCAACAGCACATGAATAAACGCATAACAGGCACAACCTAGAACAAAGAAGAAGAAGTGGAAAGTGAGAAATTAACAATAAAAGAAGCTTATATTAGCTGAAAATGAAGACCAGACATTGCAAGTATCACAGTAGTTACAGTGTCCAGAAGTTGAATCTTACATCAACATAACATTCATCAACCTATTACATTCTGAGTTATGGATATATATAGAGGTTGATTACAAAAATATCTGCTATCCTATGTGTGGAGGGGTCATAATGGACCATCAACCACATTAATAATCTAATAAAAATCTCTACTGTAATCTGCTGCATTAATGAATACATTTGACATTTTTGGTACTTGATTGTCCTTCCTGAGCAGGTCAAATGTCCTATGAGAGAAGGATCCGTAACTGATTAATGTTGTGAACTTCTCGAGGAGTGTCCATTTGTTCTTCAGCCATTATGCTTCTTGAATGCGGTTGTTGGAGAATAACTGTGCCAGGCACAAGAAGCTAGCCGCCTTCATCCTTCAGGGGTGTAGGATGGTTATGGACGTGAATAGTCGGGAGGGTTGTGGAAGGGAAATTGGTCGTTGAATCATAGAAATGGATGGCGGAGATTGAATTGGAGGGAGCTATCGAGGAAAGCGGACGGAGACAAACACGAGTCGTCGGATCAGGGCGCAGCGAATCCAACGGTCATCGTACGAGAAAGGTGTGCGGGCGTTATCGACCGAAGGATGTACATGTGGGCGGTGAGCGGTTTCCCCGCACTGCTTATGGGAACAGGTGGTAAACGTACAGGGCGGGTGCGATGCAATAAGAATGAGACGCGTGGCTGACGGGACAGTGGGGAAACTGCTTTCCCCGCTGACTAACGGACGTGCGGTTTATGGGAGCAGGGGCTGAGGACACTGTCAGATTGCAGGGTGGAGGATCAAATAGCTCAGGCTTAATGCACACGTTTAGACTAATGTGACAGGCGAGAGCAACAATAACAGCGTGTGACTATATGAATATCGTCATATGGGTTTAAAATTCGGCACTGAGGGGCTAGACCGAATAGGGGCTTACACATGGTTTTGGGAATAAATCAGAGATGAAGGAGTTTAAAAGATAATAAAGGGGATGAAGGGGAGGATGAAATCAACTGCTGCAAATCTCTTGGAAGCACAACCAGCACTACTAAACTTGTCTTTCCCCATCAAAAGATGTAGAAAATAATAGAGCTAACAGTGTGCTTCTCAGGTGTCAATAAAACTAGTTTAAAATTACTTTTACACAACTTCAATTATGATTTTAACTTTAAAGTTTAGATATAGAATTAGGAACATATAATTTTTTTACAGGTAACATTTTCATAAATTGTTGTTATTAAAAACCCAGTTAAAACATTTAGAATCAGTTCTTCAGGGCTGGAAAGAGCACAGTTAAAACCCTGATCAGTGTGGAACTTCTACAAAGATCTATATGTTTATGGTTGCATCATTGACCCAATTCATGTCGATTCTAATATAGTCAAGGACGTTTTTCTTGTGAAGAGATCCACTCTTGAGGGCATCTCTACTTTAGGCTCACTTACGAATAAGGAACAAAAGATTCCTACATCTTATTATGGATACAGAACCTAGTAAATGCTCTTACCCAAGATATATGGAAGGAGTTCACTATAGATTACATACGTTTATTCACAAGAGGTGGGGTGAGCGTAGACTAAAGTATTGACCGACTCGAGCTAAAGCTAATATCTTGTAGTCGGGTGGAGGTTCTGAAGAAAGCATGAGTATAAGGGGAAGTGGCATCCATGAAGTCTCCATAATCAAATGAGGGGCTTCATGCTAGTCATTTTAATCCCAGTCATGAGCTAATGCATTCTCGTCACCACCTATGATTGTGGGTGTTATGAGCTATGTTGGTGGTGTGATGGTGAAACCAAATACACCTGAAGTCGGTTGAGTGCTTGATATGGAAATCAAGCGTAAATGACCTGTCCCAATCAAGCAAGCATAAAAGTCTTCAATGGAAGTCGGAAAGGGTGTTGCAGGAGCATATTCCAGAGAGAAACTAACTAAAATGGCTGGAATAAGTTGAAATATCTAAATATTATTGAACCTATCAGAGAAAATAGAGATATCCACTATGGAGAGAATGAAGAGGATTTCAATCTAGATAGAACTTCTATTTATTCTGCACTAATGTTAAGGTGAACCATAGCTAGTTGGACTACAACTTCAGATAGTTGGCATATTCATGGATTGAACTGATTCAACTATTATTGTGAACTAAAGGGAGGAAGAACTAATGACAGTTTCAGTTCGATTGAAGGTAGTTATAAGCACTACAGTCCTCAACCACAAAAAAATCACTCCATAGATTGAGCAAAAATAAATAAATAAACCCAGTCCCTTAGCAAAAGAAAATAAAAAACCTTACAGTGAGCAGTCTTGCCTTTTGCAATAATAGAGGTCTCCTAATTTATATTCTTCCATGAACGTGGCCTTGAACTAATGTCCTAACCAAGACTAACCGGAACTGTTGGTGATAGAGTGTGGAACTTGTCAGGTTGAAAAAGCTAACATGTGCCCTGTTGAGTCATTTCCATAGCCTCGCCATGGGCCTTTCGCAATAACAGACGTAGTAAAAAGACTATCCGGAAAGGGTGTGGAACTCATCAAGTTCACAAACTTGACATACACATCTTTGAGTCATTTCTAGAGCCCAACCATGGGCCTTTTGCAATAACAGAGGTAGTAAAAAGACTAACGGAAACTTCTAGGGTGATAGGGTGTGGAACTCATCAGGTTCCCTAACATGCACCCCATTGAGTAATTTCCAGAGCCTGGCCATGGACTAAATTCCTCCAACTTCAGAAGGGAAGAAGCATCAAGACATCCCGAGAATGCAAGAAAGGAAGTACCTAAGGCTACGAAAATTCCCATAAGAGAATTTGTGCCCAAATTTGCTGATTTCAGGCGACCAACAGTCCCTATAAGAGGAGAGCCTAAAGTAGCTGAGCAACCCAAAGCCTCACAATAGCCGAGGGGAGATCAAGTCAATTTAGTCAGCCAATTGCAAGAGTTCGATAAGGGAGAGATCTGAGTAGAATGGAGGAGTATTCGCAGAGGGGAGGACTCCTTTTTGTCCATACCAAAAACATTTTCCGTTTTTAGTAAATACATGTAAATCCATAAATAAATACAACTAACCTGTGATTCCAAAGACTTGAATGGTGAGTTAGCTCACCTCTTCAAAAGCCTCCAAGTCCTTTCCAATGTTATTCTATCCATGACAGAGGCTCTAATTATATAGAAAATTTCACAGGCCCTAAAAATCTCTAATCATATATGGATTTCTCTAAAATTTCTCAAAATATATCAAAATCCTCCAAAACCTCCTGCCGACCATGCCAAACAAGCCATCTTCATGGATAGATTATCCAAAACCCTCCAAACAACGGAAAAAATTTGGCACCGAACGAGCCATCTTCATGGACATATTACCTGTTTTCATGGAATTTAGAACCAAGGTAAACGTTTTCATGGAAAGACAGTCCCTGGAAAATTTACGCGGGTAAGAATAAAAATTGTTTTCATGGAAACATGGTCCTCGACAAATTTTCGTGGGTAATTGGTTTTCGTTCCTGGGTTTTCCTACTAGGCTTTCCTACCTAGCCAGTTTTCCACTCTCCCTAATCTTCTCGGTCGTTACAGTCCAAGTTTAGCGAGTAATCTTCTCGGTCGTTGCAATCCAAGTTTCATAGCTAATTGGTTTTCGTTCGTGGGCTTTCCTACCTAGCCAATTTTCCACTCTCAGTCATTGCAGTCCAAGTTTCAGTAGTCGAATTTCCACGTTTCAGCAGTCAAACTTTGGTTTTAGTTGTATGTGACTTTGTTTTTAGTTGTATGTGAGGTTTTGGGTATTTTTTTATTTTATTTTATTTTAGTTAGAGTTTATTATATTTTTTTAATTTTTATTTTAAATTGTTATTTTTTTTATTTTATTAAAAGTTAAATGAGTTTATTAGAGATTTGTTATTTTTCTTTTTAAATTTAAATTAATATTAATTATCATTTTAAAGGTTTTTATTTTATCAATTATTTATTATTAAAAACAATTAAATTATTAATAAAAGTTCATATACTATTAAAAAAATTAACAAAATTAAATTATTAACCAAGGTTCATATAGGTTCATATACTATTAAAAAACTAACAAAGATTTATATATCATTAAAAAACTAATAATTTAATTTTCTTGAAATGAGTTTCATTTCATCACTTACTTTATCTATCCACTATTAAAAGCAATTCAATTATTACCAAAAGTTCATATACAATTAAAAAAATTAACAAAATTAAATCATTAATAAAGATTTGTATACCATCAAAAATTTAACAAAGGTTCATATACCATTAAAAATTTAACAATTTGCTTTTCTTGAAATGAGCTTCATTTCATCACTTATTTTATCTATCAACTATTAAAAACAATTAGATAAAATTTTTTGGTAAAAACATTTGTTATATTATCATAGCAGAAGTGTTAACAAAATACATCTCTACTACAACAAAATACAATGTCACAAGCTTAAGGGTTGGCACAAACCTTGCTCTAAACAGTAAGAAGCCTAAAGAGAATCCAAGGTAGTCGGTGTCTTTGGTTATTGTCGGCACAAAAAGATTAAAGTTACATGTCTCATAATTACACATTAAGGAGGGGGATTCAGAAGAAACGTGGGAGGTGCAACAAAGAAAGCAACACGTTCATGCATATGATATTAATCAATGTGTTCCACCTGAGTCTCCAGGGCCAGAGATGGTTGTTTGTGAATCGAAGGTGCTGACGCCAAAGATCTTCCACCAATTCCAGGGTCTCATTCTGCATATGCAGGAGATCATTGATATAAGCAATCAATTCATTCCTTTCATCATACATCTTCTCCCTCAGTGTATCAATGTTGAGTTGTATGTTATTCAACTAGGTCGTGATGCACTCCAAGGTGACTTGAGCCTCTACATGGCCCAAGGAGTAGGGTGGGGACAAGGTCATGTCTACAGCGAAGTGGTGACTCTCAGTCAACTCAGAGTTTGAGCCAGGCTCTCCATGTTGTTGGCATTCATCCATACGTGGGTCGACACCCTCCCCCTTCAGGCACACCCTCAATGTAGAGGAATACAACCAGCACCACCACCATTGGTTGCACCACCACAGGAAGTGTACTGCTTGACCAAAGAAACACACCATGAAGTTCTGAATTGACAATATTGAAATAAAACTCCACTTATTGTACCAAATTCGTTGAACATTAATAATATTATCCTGCTAGGATTAAAGAGCCCGAAATCTCGAGCACCCGCACCATAACCATGGCCAACAAATAACAAGGAAGGCACTCCACAGGTCCCAGGGTCCGTAGAGCTCAGACAACCCCAGAGATGGCGCTTGAAGTCGCTCTCCCTTAGCAAACTATTATAGAGTGGAGCTTCCTTGAACCAGAGTTAGAGCCAGACTAAGGAAAACTTTGTGTCTTCTCTTGACCCACGTATTCCAATCCCGGAACCAGATAATTCATTACGCTAGATAGAGAAATATTCCCCTGGATCCAATGGCCATGCTTGATGCATGTGCAAATTCCCCTCTCATCCAAATTTGATGGTCTCGTCTTATTCGGTTGCCCCACACCACAACCCGAGCTAGGACGCAAACAGATTACCACATGACCTCATCCTCTCCCGACACTCTCTCCTCATCGCCAAACGCCTATGAATGATCTCTTGCATGCAGTCGCTGTGCAGTATTAAACACTACTTGTGATGAGCAGGGTATAGGTTCTCACAACTCTTCATTTCATTTGTGTGGCATGTGGAGACCCCTCTAGCTCCTTGATCCAATAATATTTCATTGCCAAATGGCCTCCGAAATGATCACCCCCATGGGGGAACAAATAATTAATCGTTAAAAAAGATTTAGATACCATTAAAAATTTAACAAAATTAAATCATTAACAAACATTCATATACCATTAAAAATTTAACAATTTGATTTTCTTGAAATGAGCTTCATTTCATCACTTACTTTATTAGCTATATATCCACTATTAAAAACATTTAAATCATTAACAAAGGTTCATATACCATTAAATAATAACTAGGGATGGGATATTTTTTAATCATATATATATCACTACAGATGGATTCAGAGACCCTTGTAGTGAAATGTAACACTTCGGTATCAAAATTGCAATTTTCCATTTCTGGAGTGACACAATTAAAAATTACTAACATAAATGACTAATTCATATACTTGTTGTACTTTTTATTTGGTCACATTTTTATTCTTTGATTATAATAGTCATTTACGTTAATCATTATTAATTTTGTCACTTACTATCTAGTCATATATTTTAATCATAAACTAAATTAGTCATTTAATTTAGTCATTTATTATCTAGTTGTATATTTTATCCCTAGACTAAATTAGTCATTTACGTTAGTCATTTTTAGTTCGGTCACTTAAAATTGCTCAAATTTAGTAGTAATTCACTTGAAATAATTGTGGTGACTAACTTTTTTAGTCACCTAGCCACTAACTTCATCATTTTCTACTAGTGTTCCCATTTACCTTGATCCATTCTGCTCCTTGGTTTACTCACTATGATTAGGCTCACCATAGTTATGCAAAGAGATATTTCACCAAAATAAGGGTACTATGTTATTTTTATTTTTCTTTCTCTACCCTGGAAGGGTCTCATTATATAGGCTTCTCATATATATAATAGGATGAATCTAGCAACCTAAGGCCAAGAGAATTTATCCTTAGACATCAATCATATGAAAAATACTAAGTCATATTATCCCCCATCGAATTTATCTTCTTGGAAGCCATTAATTCTAGATGTTTGACCCATCATAACTCAATTATTGAAGATAAAAGGTGATGGTAACAACTTCATCACTCATTTCTCGCTATATTAGAGTGATGCATCACTTCCTTCCTATATATATAGAGTGATGAAAGCATGGAAATATGTCTATTTGAGGGGTATGGAGGTGTATCTCAACCCTCCATTGATGTGAGTTAAGGTAGGGTCCCTACTCCATCCTAAGGGTAACAAATAATATAATAACAAATGCCCCATAATGTGTGATGTCAGAAGAGAAACTAATGGCCAAAATGCATTATGATACAGAACCAATTTTGACACAATTTCATAATTATAATTATTTCATAATTGAGAAGAAAGTTCATTGTGAGTTGGGAAAATCTCATAATTGAGCATGAAACAAATCCATGACTTCTAATTTCTTGGTTCACATGCCATTGAGTCTACCATTGGCTTGTATCCATCTAATTCACATGCCATCAAGCCTAACTTCTCTTGGCCCTAAGTGTCTATATACATTCTCATAGATCTAGGAAGAGCCTATATAACTATACTGTCCCAAGGGTGGAGGAGGAGGAGAGAGATAGTATATTGTATTGTTATGTTGGAAAATTGTCATCAAGAGGCCTTTCCCTACCATATAGATGAGCACAATCTATGTTTTTTAGTCAAGGAATGGGTAGGACTGTTTGCACTAATTTTACTAAATGGAAAAGGGATTGTTGTCCCATAGATCCTAATTCAAGATATACCAAACAATGGGTAGAAAAAATAATTATATTCCCTAAGGCCTATCACTTGCAATTCCTTTCACAAGATGGAATATAAGAAATCATACCTATCAATCCTTGCATTTTTATGTAGATTACAGATCCAATCTTGTAGCTAAATATTCCACTCCTCACTTATTGATCCTATTCTAGCTCTTGGATCTACCCACTTACACACATTCATAAACATGCAAGGACGATTTCTTTCCCCCAAGAAAGGAAAGTTAGTATAAACTAATATCTAACCATAATATAAACATAATTATCTCATGTAACATATAATTTAGAGAGCAAAAACAAATATGGTTATTCTATAGGAATAAAAAGTATAGTAATAATATTATACCTTTAGTCTCGGGTGTTCTTATCTGGTCCCTCTACCTTCCTCCTTCCTTGAATCACTCATAAATTGGTTTCATCTATTAATCATGGTAGGACTTCTTGATGGAAATCCTCTAGCTTAATAGGGCAATTTAATTACTTTCTCTTCCCCTTCCACCTCTAAGAGGATCTGGTTATATAAGCTTTTCCTAAATCTAGGAGGATGTATCTAAACACTTAACTCTAAGAGAAGTTAAGCATGATGGCATATTAAACAAAAAATTACAAGTCATGCACAAGTTTCATGCTCAATTATGATATTTTTCCCATTCATTATGAACTTTCTTCTCAATTATAAAATATTATTATTTCATAATTATGAAATTGTGACAAAATAATTATGAGAAATTACTAACTTATGTAATTTCATCCCTATAACATCTAATAACTTTCTTGTAAGTCCTATCATGGTAAATAAAAGTATTCCTCTTAATTCATGGGGTTATAGGAGAAACTAATGGTCAAAATGCATTACAGCTAGCTATCAAAATGCAGGGAAGGAGTCATGAGTCAAGGAACTGCATTGGAGAAAACTTGGAAACTAAGTCCTAACCATAATTAAATCATCCTTGAGGTTTCCGCACTCATTCTTTTCATAAATAAGAATTGAACATAACCAAAACCATACACTACAAATCCATGACATGAAATTCTAGCACGTGCCACAAAGAAATACACAGTGGATCCATGCAATAAATCAAGAGATCATATCCACTGGAAAATACAATGTAGATATATTTCATAATATACATCAATAGGATTATGGACACATAGAAGATAATTTCCTTGAAGTATTCCTCAAAGTATATGATATGGTATATACTCTGTCGTAGCTTGCGAGGGGTTCCATAGAAGAGTGAGATGTACTAAAACCTAAGGTATTTATCCCAAATGAAATGGTATGAATATACGTCATGTGAATAGATGAGCTTAAGTTGAGAATGGTAGAAATTTTCTTATTATTGGTTGTTGACTTTTACCATTAGCAAACACAAGGGGACCCACTAATGATGCAAACAAAACCCAAGGTAGCTAGCACAATCCACTAAGTGTGAATAAATGAGCTAACATAAAACACTCAGGAACTCAATTAACTAGGATTCAATGAGGTAAACCCACTATCAAACATGAGGAAACCTACCACTAAGAACTACAAGCTCCAATGTAATACTAGTTCCTAGAACGATTTCCTAGACAATGAAATGAGGTTGACTGAGAAGATCTATTGGAGGACCTTATTGTATCCTCCATGAATTGACAAAAGAATAATTGAGAGATGATGTGAAGAGATAAATTCACCAAATACAAATGACATATGGATGGCTTACACAAAATGTCAATAAGCACTACATATGGTTGATTGAGGTTTAGACTTCGCTTGAATTAATAATGGCATGAAACAAAAGTGACTTCTCAACATTGAATAATGAACACCACATGATATCATGCAACAATTCAAGAGGCATTGAAACATGTTTCATAATAACTAGAAGAGTATTTAGTCAGAGGAGTAAAAGGAATCATATGTATGGTATGACTCCTAAGAAAGCTAAAACCCATATGTGAGATACCAACACAAACAAATTACATGTTCAAGGGAGATACAATTGAGACTTCCATTTTGAATGTTAAACTACCAAAGATGTTCCTCCCCTCTCTTCCTTTTTTTTAGCATCTCCTTCATAATTTAACAAGCATGAAAGAGAACTACAAGATCGATAGTGTATTTTTTATTTGTTTTTAATGAGCTTTAAGAATAGATAAAAGTATACTTGATAGGGTGTCTTATTCATGGTTTAATGAGTTTGAACTAAAGGTAATAGTATGCTTGATACAAGGATTTTTTTGTGAGGTGTTAGCGAGCTCAAAAAAGAGATAAAAGGATGTTCATCCTAGATAAATGAATGGTATCGAGAGTAGAAACTTGTTCTAGGCATTAGGGAATTAAAGATAAAATGATGTTCATCCTAGATAAATAAGTGGTATCAAGAGTTTTTACCAAAACAACAAGTAGGTGCTAAATTAGGGCATTCATGAAAAAGAAAGGCTCTATCACACAATTTATGATGTGAAAATAAATAAGGGTTAATATCACAGCTTGATAAGATTGTAAATAAGGTACAATGAAGATGGAATTAATGGTCAATGATGGAAAGTGGATAGCAGGGAAAAACGTACTATTGAGGGAATTCTTCCCCTAAGGTTAGGGTTGAGAACTTTAAGAAATAGGATAGTAGAAACTTAAGAAACTAGCCCAAAATCACATGCAAACAAGGAAATTACTAATCTACTATATAGGAGATCAGTTTGGCTCTTTTCCTCTCATTTCCCCTGAACTTTAGGCTTGTAACCAACACAGGTGGAAAATAACTAGACAAAGGAAAATAAAAGAATAGATGTATTCATAATGCCAGTTCAATCAAACATCAATGCATAGAATAGAAATTAATCACATATAAAAATAATATTCAAATGAGAATGAGTTTCTTTATTATTTAATAGCAGAAATGATATAAACACATATACCTACTCCTCATTGCATGCACTACATGGAACCATCCTATGGATTCCTTCAAATTGGGCCACTATAGGTCTCCTCCTCTAGTGTTCCACTCCAAAAGGTGACAAAGGATTGATCATGATATAGGGGAGAGATAAAGAAGACAATGCAACTAAGGACTCCTAGCAGGAAATGCTTAAAACCATGTAGCGAGACAAACTCATATCATAGAAAATTCATTAGATTTGGGTTTTTTATTAAAATCAATGGTTTTCTCATACTAATGGAATCCTTTTATACCACCAAAAAATCGTTGCAATAGTTAAGGCATGGACTATAGTAGGTGAATTCCAGTCTAACCCATAACCTCCCCTGCCCTAAAAAATGTGCTAAAATGTGTGCATTAAACTTTTTTTGGTGCGTTTTGTAGGCATACATGAGTTGTTTTAAGAAGACTCACACACACACATATAACTTGATTTTATGAAATTTTCATACACACATAGGATGTTAAAACGGGTCTATGGATTTTTAAAAAGTATTTATTTTTACTTTTTAGGGAAGATCAAGTCTCCTATATGGAATAGCAGAACTAAATAGGGCAATAGAGTATCATAAAGCACAGTGTGGCAAAATATTTTATAATACCTACCCCCATATGCCAAGATCAAGAAGACACAACTAATATCCAATGGATGTCACAATAAAAATGTCACCCTATCCTAGAAAAATCATCAAGAAATACTATACCCATGGTTAATTCACATAATCAAATAAAACATGCATAAGGTAAAAACATGGCCATATATATTTTTTTTTAGTTTTATAGTTTTTTTTTTTAGATTTGGCATAGATGATGTACTATATATGTCTATTTTTATGCTTACTTATGACTTCAAATGTCGTCATAAAAAATCCATATTTTATGGACATGCATGTTTCTATAAATTCCCAATTAATGTGACAAATATTGACATAGCTAGAGGAATAATATATGTAACTTGTTAGTCTCACCATGGGTCTGCCTATGACAAGCCAAGAATATGCGACTAACAAATTCAAATCAAACACCAAACATGATAAGCATCAAATTGAAACAACCCACATGCAAAGATAAAAATCACTGACGTATCACACCAATCCAAAACTAAAATACATATGTATAAGGCACAAAGCAATTTGATAGGTTACATTATGTAGTTCCCCCCACTTGGAATATCCCAAGGATTCCTACGGATGTGTATGTATTCATGGTCGATTGTCAACATCATATGGCACACTATATTGGGGCCACACCACATAGAGTTGAATTTCTAGGCTCCTAAATGTTGATGATTTGAAGGAAATCCTAGCATCATATTATTATCAAGTTGTACCCAAGGATATAAAGAGTGAGTGGTCTCATGAGATAGTAAATATCCTTGATGATAGTTATCAATACATAATTGAGGTAAAAGTCTCTTTTCAATGGGGGGGTTTATATTGGACAATTTAGTTGCAAGTTCGATGCTATAAATTGAAGACTCAATTTGGTCCAAGGGTGGCACTTTATTGGATGACCCAAGGATGGCCCTTGGCCTAATTCAAGATTTTTTTTCCAAGATCCACTATTTCCATATTAGCATGAATAGAGGCATAATGATGCATATCCTTCCTTAGATTATAAATTGAATCCACAACCTCCAAGACGCCATGTTGTGAAGGGAACCTGGCATCAAGGGAGTCAAGTGAACTAGGTGAAGTGACAACCCATGTGGGAAAATCATCTTGATCATATTCCATAATGGGTTGGATTTTTTTACATCATGAGGTGTTGAAAACACCAACGAAGAGGAAATATATTTTGCCAAAAGTGGCATATGCTCACCATATGAGCCTATATCTAAAGGAGATGGCACCGCCCAAGGGTCATTAGACTGATGGGATCCACTAGTGATGGAAGAGACCATGTTCATGGGATAAGTAGTGGTAGATGGAATATGGAGTGGTGGCATTGGAAAAAATCCCATTAATGATGATTTATTAAGTAAAACCACATTAAAATTTGCATATCCTGAATGAGTATCACCAACTAGTGGCACCAAAGTTCCCATAGTGATTAATTTGGTCATCAACCTACAATATTCAAGTTGATCAATCATGACAATATTTCCTTCATGGGGAAACTAAAAAATTTAAAATATGGATAAAACAACATCCATGATAGCATAAAATAATATACATCGAAGGAGAAACTTATACTCAAGTGGGTCATTAACAACATCCATATCAATGTCAACACTTTTTCCACTTAGCTCAATGGAAAATGTCAAGAGAACTCCTTTAGGAAGGAAAGTATTGCCATCAAAGGCTTGGAGGGTGCTACCTGAATGGACACGCGCTAGAGAAGTGAGATCTTTCTAGCATTATGAAGCCATGATACAAGTACAAGATCTATCATACATAAGAGCACAATAAATATCAATGTTAAAGATATGCATCAGGGTCTAAAAACTAACTTGTTGGGATAAACAATGATAACTTGCATAAATTTAAAACATAATAAAATTAAACTCGTATGCATCAAAACCTCTGATAGTACTCAACAAGGCTTTGAATTGCATAGGATAGCTCTATAAAACCTCCAAAGTAGACATGACAGATGATGCTTAGGTTAAATCCTTGATAATATTGTAGTGTTGAGATTCCCTAGCATTGGGATTATGTGTTGACAAATAGAGAACACATTTAAGTGGGAGAATCACTATCTCAAAGGCTTATCTGGCATGAAATATCCATTAGATTGAGTGGGGATGACCGTGTCCTTAGATAAAGAACTACTCTCAAGAGTATCATAACTTTTTTCTCTTGTAGACAAGTTCACTTTCTCAATGCGCATAAGAACATGTGATTATCTTCCATGAAATTTTGGTCCTCTTGTGCCTCCATGCGGGTTAAGAGAAGGAGTTACAACCATTTTTTTTTGTGGTTGGGTGGGGAATGTATGTGTCAAAATAGTAGGCTACTACCAAGTAGTGGATTGTGCTAGGAAGCAATCAATCTCATTCATCAATGGGAATTCACGAGTTAGATGATCAACTTGACAAATATTGCAAGGAAACTTAAATTTTCATCTTCATTGATTTGTGACCCCACCCATGTTGGGTTGGGTTTGTTGTGTCTCTTGAGAATTTTCGAAGTGTCATTTTTCTTTTTTTTCTTCTCTTTACTCCCAAGTTGCTGAGAATTATTTATTTATGTGAACTGCACCATATGAATCTTGGTGGTCTACTCAAGTGATTTAGCTTGTTGAGAACTAGGCTTAGTTGTAAGGGCTTATGATGTGACACAATTTCCCTAATTGAGAAATTAATTGGCTAATGGCATCATTGAATATAGAACTAATCACGCCATCATAATATGGTCCCAATTTTGGTGTTATGGATTCATTAATTGTTTAGGAGAATTGGGAATGATGTCATATAGGGTAACTAGTTGAAATTAAATGAAGTTAAAATGTTGGGCACACAATGTGGCTTGCTCCTTTGTAGCCACCCTGGCCATAGCTACAACATTGGAAATTTGGGGAAGCAACGATATGATGAACCAATCTTTGAGTAATTAATTAAGAATCTTAGTCCTAATCAACTACATGTATCTCCTCCACTTATGAATATGTTCAAAAATGTCATTGGAGGTCTATTTCTTAAAAATAGATACGAGATCAATTTTGATCTCTTATTGTGAAGGTAATTATATGTGATTTCAAAAAATTCATGCTAAGGAACAATAATCATGGTAGGATGACATATCGAGTTCAATGTACCATTTAGCATATCTTCGATCATGGTTCATTGGAAGAGACAAAAACTAATATTCTCATCAACCAAAGAGTTTGATTAACCCCATAAATGGTAGGTGGTGATGTGGGTGGTGGGGGTATCTCTTGGATTTTCATCTAATTTTGGTATATTCCAGAGAATATTTATGGGCATTGGTGGCCACCAAAGGTCATGGAATATAGGGTCATTACAATTTTTTTCCAAATTAAATAAATTAGGTGATGCAAAACTACCCCAAGGATTGTATGATCCTCCAAAAACATGATTGGCCCTAGAATGACTAGAAACAAGAATAGAATGCCCCTAGAAGATTCCCTATATATGTTTTTCCTAGAGTGGAAATAATGACCATAGGTATCATAATACTAGGTGGGAACCATCCAACTCCTGTAGGTGGACTCTAGCTTTCCCCAATACCAAACATGAAACTGGTAGTAGGGAGGCATACAAATTAAATAGGGAAACTATTTGAGGTCATAGAAGCAACTAGCAGTAGGCCCCAAAGTGAGTAAAGAGGCATACTAAAAGTAGGAGGAGTGGAACCTATCACAATGATCAAACGTAAAAATAAATCATGTATGAAATCCCATATGTAGATGGTGAAGAAGGTCCCATCTATCCCATGGTAGAAGCATCACTCTCACCAACCATTTGATGAGAGAACAAGGAAAACAAGCTGAGAAAATTTGACACTGACTTGAACCAATATCAGGTCAAGAGAATTTTTCAAAGGTGTCGTTGACATGTGTTGGTGAAATTTCATCTACCACATCGAGGATGGCTTGGTCCTCCCCTCCAAAACAAAATAATAACCCTCCCAAGCTCATTTCGATTTAAGTTGCAACGTCATCAGCCCCCAGTTAGGAAACACTACCAAAACACACTGCGAGTAATGCCATTATTATGTGGAAGCTTCATAAATCCTGTACCTGGTAGCAATTTATATTTATAATTTTCCTATCTTATTCAAAACCTAGAAATACTCAACAAACATGTACCATACCATAATTAATCGTTTACTAACACATATAAGCACAACAAAATTATCACATATATTTATCAATAATTAAGAATGAAAAAGGAATATTATTGCATAGTGGATTCAATACAAATATTTACTAAACCCTAACTAGGGTTTATAGCCAAAATAACATATATAAATAATGCATGGCACACATATATGGAAAATACTTTTCTTATGGTTTATCATCTAAAACATATAAAAACACATATAAATATCCATAATACATATCAAGGAATAATGAATGCTTATAAGATAATGAAGAGTTGACTGGCTATAGGCTTTCCACGTTCCCTAGATTCATAGACCATTTGGTTCATAATCTCAACCACTAACCACCCCCAAGCTGGGGAAACAACTCCACAGGCAACAATTGTCTATTAAACATAAAACCCCTGGCCACGAAATTGACCCCAAAAGCCTTAGTATTTAACTATAGGCTCACATTCCCTTGACTGACACCCAAGTGGTGCAGCCTGAGTCCCTTGGAAGTTCCCACCTTCCAGTATGACTTACAATTGGCCAAAATGGTCTCAGCCAACAGTTCTATGAGTGTTACTTCTATCTGGTGTCAAAATACCAATATTCAAACCAAAATAAATCCCTCATTCAATGCCAAAGCCCAAATCAATAATGTCTAACTATATTTGAATTGAGTTCCCCTCTATAACTCCACAACAAGCCATAATCAGGGCCAAAAAACCCTTGAAGCCACTAAGCTCTTGGAGTCACAAGGTCTCACATAAACATAATGTATCCTTTTTAGTACTGTTAATTTAATAACTTCACCAGTTGCCAGTCTAGAGTCCGCTCCTCGAGACTCAATAGCTCATCAATCTCCATGACTAAATAATCAACTAAATCCATAATCAAATTCCCAACCTAGACTAACTCGTCTACTCAACAACTAACTGAATGAATATTTGGATGCCTCTTGAATGCAAAATAATAATAAACACCTACACTTCCGTTATAAATGCATGGCCTTCACTAGCCATGGGGCACTCCCTAAATCTATGTGGGTCCTACTGTGCTCCATCTACCATTTTAACCCAATTATTTCCTTTTTGTATATGGATTTTCATCCCCCATACTCATTCCATGGAGTGGGCTCCGCAACCAGCCTTCTTTTATTATTATTATAATATTTGTACAAAATTAATTGAAATCTAGCTCTTCGTCCACTTAGTCATTAAAGGCATATAAATCTAGGCATGCCTACCCCAAAGTATATATAACATCATTACATGGGCATGCAAGCCTCATAATGTAACTCTATCTCACCAACTTAATATCACAGTCCTTAGATCCATTACATAAGCACTAGAACTTAGTCATGTTATAACTCGGCCCACTGACCTAATCATGTGGATACTTCCAAAGACATCCCCGCCTCAATATCCATATACATACATGTACAATTCAAGGTTTGGGCAGGGGTATTACATTCCTGCTCCCTTTATTTTATGTTTTTTCCTTAGTGCATTCGATATCCATAAGCTAAATTTGATGGTGCAAAAGGACTTGAGCTCCCACTCTATAGTTGCAAGTCCATCTCCTCGTGCATGGCTTCATCCTGGGGTATCCTCCATGCTTATGGCACTGTCCACACATTAGAAATATCTAGAGGTCCTTTCCCCATGTTGACAAGTGTTCAAGCTCATCAACATATTCAACGCACCTAAAGGACATCAATATTGGAATTAACATCAAAAACAATTAACTTTTAATTCATATATATATATATATATAATATATAAACATGTTCTTACATTCAAAAATAGCAATAACAACAATATGCATGCAATCATTTATCTAACCAAACATGAATCTACAACTTTCGTGCAATTGAATAAATACACAAAATTTTCATGCCATGCTAGCATTCTTGTGCCTTAGCTATGGAGCGTAATTCTTGCATGACAGCATTGTATACCATCCCTGTATAACATTACCTCGCAGTCTAACTAAATTTTGTTGTTGTATACAATTCCTGCATGCAAATATTTTATTTTCTTACTATTGTTGCACCTCTATCTACCATTATTCTTATCATTTTGTCTCTATTTTAAATAATAATTAACATGTTCAACTAACATAATTTTTGTTGATCTGTTCTTGTCACCTGATTGCCTAATCATCCGCAATCTGTCAAAATTAGCATGTTATCATATACCCAGTCGGGGTAAAAACCCTAAGTTTTATTTATTTTTCACAAGTCATCAACAAAACCCGCTTGTCCTCTGCCTTATTCAATCAACATACCATAGTGTACACATGCTCCATAGACCATGCTCCATGGTCCATACCCATGCAAGCATCTCTCAGCTATATTTAATCTCTGAGATTTTATACATTCATTTACCTTAAATACATCCACTATCCATATTAATTAATATAAAAAGGGGTCAAGGGATTCTCTTTCCTTTCTTGTGCCAAAATAACCTCATTACTCATTTCTTCTTACTTTCCGACTACATTCCACAATCATCCTCATGAATATAATTCTTTTTATTCAAACTTGTTATGACTTGTCATAGCATCCTGCCATAACCCATCATTAAATCTACATAAGACTTAATATGGCTCCATGACCTATTAAAACCTATGACAACCTGCATACAAGACATGTTAAAGGACTCATTGTAGACCTACTACAACCTACTATGAAATTGTAATAAATTAGTCACAAGATTACTACAACATGTTATAAATATGTTATAAGCTTGATACAATGTTTACAACCTACCACAATCCTAATATAGGTCTAGTATAGGTCCATCATCAACCTCTCACTAAATTTTAAAAAAATTGTGGTGACTTGTATTTAAACTTGTTATAAATCCTGTATTAATTTTTTGCACCTCCTACATCCCTATTAGATCTCGTGAAATTTTGTGACATCTTGATGGCACCTGTAACATCCTAATGGTCCCTATAGTCACAAATTGTTATAACATGTTACATGCCTATCACCTGCATGTCAACACCTATCAAATAGCATGTAACATACCTAAAGGAAATTCATTATTCCATATGAGTCTTGGGTATACCACATGCATCCCTATTTTCCAGCCAACATGCTACTTTTCGAATACTTCTCTTGTGTCAAAGCACAACTATATTATTTTACCTTGGGACACCAAACAACATTTTGACGGGTATATTAACCCAAAATAATCATGAATCCTGTGACAGTTAATATTAAATTTTTTCCCATAAAAATCAATAATTGGTCCACAAATATTATATTCCTAAAAATTTCCATTTACATATCATATATCCTAATATACAAGAATAAAATATGTAACCGAACCAATACTTATCTATAGAATTCAATGAAAGGTTGTATCCATGGCTACTTTAACCATAAACCAAAGCCACCAAGGCTTTCACATCTGGATGCATCCACTACAACATGGTTAATTGAATAACCATGCCTCAGTCGGTTACAAAGTCCAAGCACACAACTCACTAATTGGTTAGTCAATTACATATTCCAAGCTCAAAACTCATTGACTATCATCAAATAAAGTTATCTTTAGAACTCCATATATACCATAGCTATAAACCAAAGCCCCAAGTCTCATAGCCGCTTAGGCTCTCAACCAGGGTGCATCCAATCAGTGCGATTACTTGAATAGTCACACTTCCATCAATTTTAGAGTCCAAATGTAGGACTCACTAACTAATCAATCATTGCATCATTCACTTCCTTGAGCTTCTCCAAGTTCTTACTTCTTTAGCATATGTAGAAATTTTGAATAATATGACACATATTCACAGAGATTATCCCGATTATACACTATTGCGGAATACATGCATAATACATAACCTCCTCTACGTTGATCATCAATTTACAGAAGTAGAAACAATAACATGAGCACATAGAAGCATCAATCACACATATCAACACAGTATTTTCCCAGGGAAAACATCTCGCTAAAATCCCCAACTATCTGTATATTATATTGATTGAGAACATGTAACAATACATAGTACAATACTCTTCACAAGTATCCAGCACTATCTCCACCTATTACACACAATACAGCGTAGATCTTATCTCCAAATCTCCTCTGCTGCTTGCCTGCCTCCACTGCACAATACCTGCATGAGAATGAATGATAATGGCTCAAGAAAACTCGTATTTACTTGGAAAAATCACGTGAGCACAAGCTACAATT